>VOMN01023390.1:0-10657 GCA_014899125.1 Orchestia grillus | reverse complement strand
TTTTGCCGTCCTGCCGATCACTTGTGGGAGACCTGGAATTGGGGACCAAGTTTAGAATTTGAGAAAAAGCAGTTGCACAGAAGTCGTGTAGCACATTGAAAGTTCAATTCGATCGTTCATAAGGAAATAATACTCCAACAGTAAGACCGTTAGGGTTGTGTTCCCATCCATGATACATAGCTAGAACTTACAATTTCACTTTTGTGATCAGGTCAGTGAATTTCTAAATTTGTCTTTCTTCAACATAATACTAGTAATAACTAAAATATAAAATGATACGAAAATAATCCTTTTTTGAATTTTGTTAAATATTGGCATCGTATAGTGTATCATAATAAAAGAAAATAGGAAATAACACTTAGTTGCTACGGGTAAAAATTCGGTTCCATAGTGTAATAGGGAAAGAAAAATCAGAAGATGTATTACAATATAGATTTTTTCAAATAATAAACCAAATATTTTCCCACGATGTTAGTTGTTGAATATTTTAGACATGGAAGATTTCAAATACATGGAAGGTTTACATTGCGACCAGCGATAATCGCTTTGCGAGAAAAATAAGTATTTCTTATCTATTATGAGATAATTTCTGAAAAATTTATACAGAGAATCTGACACGATATGTCAGTATCTGTGTTTCTTTATGTTGTGTTGTACGTCGTTTTTCGGTATCATTCTCGCTTTTTTTGCCTTCCAAGTCACCGCCCATAACAATCTTTTATATTTGGAAACACGATGGGACGTCGGAAAGCTCTAACCAACAACGAAAAAGATGTGATCTAGGAATTTGCTAAACGCCCCTAGCCTGATGCAAATGTTCATGGAGTTGATCGTTATGTTGGCACTATGAAAAGGCTCCAGAAGGTCCCATCACGGAAGAAAAGACGATCAGATACTGGATTTCCAACTGTTACTGACAGGGATTGGAGGAATAATGGTCGTCAGCTCTGTGTAGGACCTGGACAATCAAGCAATTCCATTTTCATCGCAGCTGGTTGTCCACAACCACCAAAATCCTCAAGGAATACCATTCTTGAAATCATAGCGTCTGTAAAAATTCTGCTAAAAATACCCTCCTTACGGTAGGACTGAAAAGTGTAAGGATGGAATGGGCTAAGAAATATATGAAAATCGACAGGACTCTCGGTCTTTTTACTGAAGAAACTCGGATTACTCTCGATGGACACAACAGCTGGGTAATTGTTAAATGTAGACTAAGGACATATTTTAACTAAAAAACGAAGAAGACACAACTCTGAATAAATATTTAGTTAAAATAATTAAGCGGAATCTCAACTATTTTATTAGTTCAATGTATTGCGTGGAAGAGAGTCATTTTCGTTTGAAGCCTCAACAACAAGGTGTAGTCATTATATGGGCAACAAATATTTGCAATAGCTTAGTTGGTCCTATCAGAGGACCCGGCGGAGTAAAGGTGACATCTGCTGCCAATTGTAATCTTCTGAAAGAAACTATGGTCATTTGATTAAATGACCTACTCCTTTCGCTATTGCGGGACTGTTTTTCTAGGAATGGCGATGCTTCCTCCCACTCTTCATGTACGACCCAAGCGTTCTTAGCCGGTTTGGACATGCAAGGTAAAAAGTTGATGATCTGGCTGCCATTTTACCCCGATTTAAGGCCAATCGAAAACTTTCAGGCTATCATCAAACGAGATGTTTACGCCGATGGACGTCAATTTTCGTCGAAAACCGCCATATGGGAAGACATCAATACTGCAACAAGGACAGTTCCATATGCCATTGTTAAAAAACTGGCTGATTCCATGAATACGAAACACTTTAATGGAATAAACTCCATGATGCTCACGTGAGTAAATAATGAAGTTCTTCAGTAAACGTAGTTGGGCTATTGAAACTATTTGTTACACATAGTCTTGATTGATCTTTATTTCGTATGTTTATTCCTTATTAACACCAACGAACACAAAACTTTAGCTGTTTTCATTGGTAAGCTATCCCCTACGGTAGTCGAAATTGAATGATTCAATAAATATGTTTTTCTTGAAGTACTCATTTTTGCTCTCAGACTCAACTTTTTTCTACGTTGTGGCCATAAAATGCCAGGTTTTTTGTAAAAAATATTCAGAAATTATTTCGCTGTAAGTTGAGAAATCATTTCTATCACCGAGGTATTATCGCTGATCGGAGTGTAAAATACAGTTGTAAAATACTGTTTCCCTAGTTTTTAATTACAGCAATAAAACTGTTTTTAACGATTTGGTTGAAGGTGGGGGGCTTTAATTTAAAGAAAAAAAATACTGTTTACCGTACGACAAAAGCGAATGGCAAGTAAAGAATTTCCAAATTTACCGATTCTTAACTTACAACACTGCTTGATAGATCAAGAAGGTAAATATCAGGAAAGTCACCTCATAAGAGAACTGATAGGAAATTAATGCAGACTCAAGGCATGTTTGGCGGTCTCCGACAGAAGAACTTAATGAGATCTATAGAAGTAAATCACTCGAAATCAGAGCAGGACGGCGGTGTGCGAGAGGTGCGGCCACACCTTGTCCCGCGCCAATATGGCCCGGTACATGGGTGGGTGCCGGGTGTGAGACCCGAGAGGGGGAGCCTAACCCCTGGCGGGGTCCGATGGGCTGTGGATTGGATTGGATCACTTGAAGTCAAACGAAACTCGTGGCAGAACTTACGAAGATCCAAAGAAAAAAGAAAAACTAGGAGCTCGGCGCAGGACAAACCCTGAAGCGCCAGACGCATGATCCACCACATGAAAGCACACACAACGCATCTCGCAACTTTGATACTGAAACAATGAGCGCCAGCGATGACTGATGGGAGGCTTGCATGGTGAAATGGGATGTCTGCCGTCAACTTTTTACACCCAAATTTCTTTTGCAATAAGACTGTGGATAGTTTTATATCTAAATCTAGCAGCAGTCTCGCGTTTATATGCAGTAAGACTGCATTTAGCTTTGTACGGAAAACTATCGGCAGCCTTGAACAAGCGGCTCAATATAGCACCACTTGTCCGTGCAGGACCGACGCTCAAATTATTTTTGTTGCAAGACAGGAACCTAGCTTCCCCCAAACAACTTACAGCAATCTTTTCTATAGTTGTTATGAGAGTGCAGCTAGTTTTGTGTGAAAAGCTAGCGGTAACGTCATGAAATGGGTCAATGTTACACCATTACTTCTTTTCAGCCTGAATTACAGAGATGCAGGAGGCGGTGAAGCACGACTCAGCTGCTCAGTCGAGGATGATGGACGCAATTCAGAAGCAGACAATGAGAGTAATTCAGAGGAAGTACAAACCCTACATGGCATAGTTTTCCGCTCGTGTGGACTGGAGTGTAGCTTGCAGGAACCAAGGCTAAATGCCTCATGTTGAGTACAGAAGGAAATGAGTTACAGACCTAAATTACGACTATAGAAACGCGTGACACATCCTGATCAAAATTATGCATTGCATTGCCCAGTAATTTGCGGTTTTCGCAGTAAGCGTCGAGGAGATGCGGATGGAAATTATGCACTTGTGATATACATACTTTCCCGGATGCACCCGGATGCGCAGAAATGGATTGCTCTAGAGCATTAAAATACATTTTTGACCACAAAGAAAAGAATAAACTTTTCATGTTTTGCAGGAGATGCGCTTGGTCCATGCAACTTCTGAAGGGGAGGTATAAATTCGTAGAGGAAATAAAGAAAAAGCGCCAGTCACATTCATCTCCTGATATTGCACAGTGAAATGCTTTTATTATGCGAATGGGTTATTACTTCACATTGTGTAACTGTGGAAAATACGGGAAAATATCTGTTACAAAAATTATCGCAAATGGAAAAGTAAATTAATGCAAGAAAGAGAAAAATTCCTCTAATCCACATAATCGCTGTGAATTAACCGTATTTGCTTCTTGGCTGCTGATATCATTTGAGAAATGTCGTAGGAAAACAATACTATGCACAAATATGTGACCTCTTCGTCGAGAGGAAAATGGTATGAAAATGCTTACTATAATAGGTATACGTTTTCATGCGATATACCAATTATACAGAAATATACCAATCCCTTGCTCTACATAAGTGCTTGATATGTTGTCCAATTCAAGGAGCGGTATGTTCATTCAAGATTCTTCAGAATTTCCCCATTCTTTCCATTTACAATCAAAATAATTCAAATCCACATCTCAATATGCTTTCCTCACTAAGGAAGTAAAGCGAAAGCTGTTTAGCTTGACAAAAAAAGACGGGATTGATAACAAACTCCGAGTGTTTATTTGCACGAGGGATGAAAGGTTTCTCCAAGGAAGCGTTCTGAATCCTTTTATAGATCTAGGACAGATTCGCGGGCTACAAAGTTGGATTAAGGACTACTTAACGCAGATGCTCGAGCAGCTTTAGAGGCTAGATCTTAAGTGACCAGACAAAGGTTTAATGAGGGTTTCTTCTTAGTCCTCACATCAGGAATATCATAGCGTGATATTCCTGATGAAAATCAGGATTAGTCAGTGAAAATAATTAGTGAGTGATTAACTCACTAATGACAATTTTTCAAAGTCCTGACAAATTTTGTTTCAGTTTCTGGATCAACAAAGTACAAAGTTGTGTCAAGCACCAGAAAAATGAACTTTTATTATTACTTCATGGCTCATTAAAAGTTACGTGGGGTGACAAATGCAGACCGCTACGAAAACTTGCCAACTAAAACATTCATACAACATGAACGAAAAAACAGTGTCGTTATAACATATCATGTTATGTAATAACTGCGAGAATTACTTTAAAGTGTTCATGAATATTCCCCTCGATGTTCAAGTGGTTTCATTTTTGAGAAATGTGACATAAGTAAAAGTTTCTTTGTTTTCGAACGAGTAACAATGAACTTATGAAAACATCGGGAAATATTTCATTCCCTGTTAAAGCGATCGTCAGTAATTTAATGGGAGCCAGAAAGGTATCTTTTCTTGAGATCAAACTATGATATTTTTTACATAGTGCCTCACGTTCCCAATCGATAGAAGAAACAATATTTCCTTCCATTTTCGGTGTGGATTCTTAAAATCGGAAGTGCGTAGTTTTTTATGCATTATGAGACCGGGGATATCTAGTTAACTAATCCACACGATGCTTTTCTGACTGTTGTCGCTGGCTTCGTGCATCATAAAAAGCAGTAGAGTGTGCATTGGCTGTGGAGTACTAACTTGTACTACGGTGGATTGAAAAACAATGAATTCAAACCATGCATCAGAAATGCTACTACTATTGCGTAGAAACTAGAGCATAAGGCTACTCATTGTGGAAAGTTAATGCATTGTAATTGGGATGGCTATAAGATGTAGTGAAAAAACGAAAATCGCGTAAGTTTTGTTGCCCATGTTGTGCCCGCTTCAGATCTTTTTAACGAAATGCAAGAAACTAACGTAAAACTAATCAGGAAATTTCTTCAGTCTTTATATCAGGCGTTGCACAAAAGACATCGAATGAGATCCGAGCTCATTTGCTTCAGGGACAGGAGAGTAGTTTTCAGTACCTGGACTCTAGCTCTTACAGAAAGAAAGGCTTTTCAGCTTCCTGTCAGCCGAATTTTCATTTACAACATTGATAGACGCGTAAAACTTTTTGCATCCAATGCTTGTCGATCAAAATAAGTTGTCTAGCCGGAGCGTGAGATCGAAATCTGTAGTCTCACGAGTCGGTGGCTCGCTGAGTTATAACATAGCACTAACAAGAGGGAGAAGTCTTTACAAAGCCCAATTTTTAATTTACATTGGCATTAAAATGGACCAACGCTGAACACAGAAGAAATTTTTTTCACACAAGAATTCATGCAGACCCATGACAATAGAAGAAAAAGGAAATGCTTTCTTTGCTGAACACATTGCTGTATAAAAGATATTTTCCTAATTAGAATCTCACTATTAAAAACACACATCTGACTAGTAACCGAATATACATTAGCTAAATTAGTTCCATGCAGCAACTGAACGGAATTTTGTCGGAAAAAAATACAGCGGTCACATCTGACTACCTCTCTGCAACTAAGACACAACTGTATAATAAAAAAAGACTTGCTTATTGCCTAAATACCTCGCTCGAGCAAAGAGACAACTGGTCAGCAGAATTTGTGTTAGACTTAAACACCACACTGCATTAGAACGAGAGCGTGTCAATAATAAAAGACTGTTATATTACTCAAATACGTACTTGGTTGCTATGAAGAGAAAGCTCGTCACTCAGAACATCACAGTTCATACCAGCCTGAAAACAACAAGGCCTCGAGCACGAGCGCGCATGAAGACAACGGCTCATTCACTTGGTCGCACCTCAGCCAATGTTTTCGAGGACTCTAAATTATCTCGGGAGTCTCAGTGATAGACGATGGACGAAGCTGAGGGACACGCACGAGTTACCTCGCATTGAGGAGAGGAATTTTATTGAAATTGAAGTGGGCTGCAACGATTGAATGGCGCTGTACTCCAAAAATTTTCAACTCAGTTCTTGAATCCTAAAACGCAAGCCCACCCTAATGAAATTGAATTCCTTACCTTATAAATGGAAAATAAGTACTCAGATATTTCCAGCAGACTGTAAGATGCACAAGCCCTTCACACGATAGCCACTAATTTTGCCCTAATTTGCATATTTACCTTAAGAACAGTGTAGTATGTATTAGAACAGTGTTGAAGCCAATTATATGTATGTGCTAATGTGTTGAAGCCAATTATAATCCTTACCATATTATTTTGAACACCAATTTCGTTTTATTAAACATTGAAAATATACTTTCAGGGAAAAAGGAAACCCGATGGTCTTTTCTTGAGAGACGCTCTCAGAGGAGCGTGTCAAGGCTGTCTGCACGAGAAAAAACTTCGAGCGGCGTTGAGCTCTCCAGTTCAAAGCTGAGGTTTCAAAAGTCAACGATACTGAGGATTTTTCGCATGAAAATGCCTGTCGTCAATGTTACAGCATTATTTTCTTCTATCGGACAATAAATAATTTCGACTATGCGGTGTAGGTATGAATTTGCAAGCACCATAAAAATAATATTGTGAAAAGAAGTAGAGTGTCCGATTTCAAACATTATGCTTTCGGTTGACCCATCAACTTCTAATCTTAGATTAGAAGTTCAACTCCTGATCTTCATTTCTCTTTTAAGTTCACAGAAGAGGACTGAACATTATCCTCATATTGTCTCTACTTTTTCATGCAACAACTTTTTTGACACGAAGAACGAACAGTACGTTTCACCGCACACTCAAGGCACAGCTTGTGCGTTCGGTGTTCGCCTACATAAATATGACATGAATTATGACATTCCACCGCGTGATAGAGAGATAACATCGAACTGAAAAGAGATTCTCCGACGAAGGAGCAGCTGCCTCAGTCCTAAGAATGTACATAAAATAAGTAAATCAAAACATTGTGAGAGGCGACTCAATGCCATCTTATGATACACAGGCTTGTGAGTAGGTACATTAACGGATAGAATCATTACGACACGATAGAAAACCGTGTTTTAAAACCTGATAGCTCATTACATAGTAGGTTCATCATAAAATAGTACAATTCTGTGTCAAATTGCCGAATTAAAACTTTCACGACAGTTTTGTTTAGGAGACAAGAAACACTGTAGTACGTTGGCAGTCAAGACGGATTGGTCGGCCAGTAATCAGCGACGCGAAAGCTAAGAGTTACGGCGTGCCGCATTGCAGCAAAACAGTCCTCTTTGCGTTATAGTACTTAAATATTTATCGTCAATTACGCTCCATCAAAGACCCGTAATGCCATAGCTTACTTATTTTCTCAAACGAATAACTACCATAACAACGGTGCCACTGCAAGATATGCCCCGGGTTCGACAACACAGCATCTCTTTCATTGACAAAGGTGTACGAACATATACATATAAGCAGGCGCTGGAGCATCTCTGTGGTCCATGTTGGTTACTGCATCTCCATCACAAGCCTTCAAATAGTACTCAAAGTTCCTATGCCAACGAACTTTTGCTGGACTCAATGTCTTGTTTTAGTACTGAGAAATCGAAATATTGTAGACATAATCCGTTAAAGAGACGGGCTTCGCAGTTAACAGTAAAAGTTCCATCTAAAGGGCTTCGTGGCGCAGTGTGCAGTGCGCTTGCCTTCTATTCAGAAAATCTCTAGTTCGATCCCTGGCGTGCACACAGGCTTGTTGGCACGTGGTTACGGAGTGTTTCTTTTGGAAGAGGAAGATTACGCTTCACACTCCTCCTGCATTCAAATGTTTTCTCAGTATTGGTAAGGTATTTAAAATCGAATGTGTTTTGACTCAATCTGTTAAAAATAAAATTGTGCCTTTCATTCATTCATCACGGCACCAAAAAGAAAAAAATCATACCAGAATTGAAAGAAGGATTTCTTCCTTTTGTGAAATTCTTTTCATGTAAATTAGTTACCTCCTAGAACTGTGAAAAAATATCAGCGCAGTTACTTGAGTACAGAAGAATTATTGGATTGATGAGAATGAAAGCCTCCAATGACACATTTTTTAAAGACATGAAATTGGACGCTGAAGGGGTTTCATGTGTAGAGTTTGAATGCAGCTCCTCAAAGAAACAGCAACCGTCTGTGACCCGACTACATATAGCTGAATTTCATTCTTTTTTTACCCAGCCAGCCAGGCTCTCGATCCTCCACAGCACTCTGGGACTGAGGAACAGATGCCTGGCTGGGAGGCGTAGAATGTCACGTCGACTTACATCATGCAGAGGACACACAGAAGAGCCATTGTGGGATGTCCTTGGCTCACACGGTCACCGCACAGTGGAATTCGCATTAAACCAGCTACAAAAATAGAACAAATTTGTGGTCTAATGTGCTAGAACAAATTCCTCGTTGAAAGGCTGAAATTGTACCAGCAAATGAAGTTCCGTGAGGGGCACAATTTGCGCGCCAAACTTGCTTCCTTTTCTACAGAAGCAAAGATGCGCCACATATAAGCGCATCTCAGCAGCAGCTCAACTTCACAAACAAACTTTTAATTAGGAAATAAACTTTCTACGAGATATTTCATTCTCTAACGCTAATGTAATATTTAGGTCTTCAGCATGCTGCGCCCAAGTGACCTGGATTTCATATCAGTTTTATTAAGCTCAAAACGTAAATTCATGCAATAAATAGCGAACAATAACCAGTAGAAAACCAATCCTTTAGAATAATATATAACCAATACCACAACATTTAATGCTATTCCAACTGACAACTAACGCAATTGGCTGAGATTACTCCTTTCATCCCCTCAATAGTTGGTTTCCCTCAAAATATTTCATTAGCATAGACTATTCAATGATACCTGATATCATGTCAAGTTTTGTCACGTATCTTCCGTATGAAAAACAGACTTCTTCAACAAGGTATTTGACAGCGATAGGAAATTTCCTACAGCATTGTTTTAAATCACTTCCATTTTCAATCATTAATTTCGATTAAAATTAGATCAATAAAATAGGTGTTGTCAAATGAGAAAATTAACGAAATTCCAAGTAAGATCTTAGTTACACAAAATATATGAAATTTTTCGACTTAGAATTGTACGAAAAAATTGAAAAGAATTTTAGGTATTCTATTGTAATTGAGTTCCTGCTAATTAAAACTATCAGGTACGAACAAATGAAAGAATAAGGTACATAATCTGATCGTCATTGGGTTCAATTTGGTCCCCAGACAACACTCTGCAGATGTGCAAGATTTCACGACGAGCTCCTTGCATTCTAGTTCGTTTGCAGAGCCTCTCCAAATGGCAGCACAGAGACCGCCTGTTCTATCCTCGAGAATAACACGTAATTTCAGAGCTAAAAAGCTGACAGTTGATGGATGCAATTGCTCAGCATTGCAGCCCAGAGACCATCAAGATACTCGAGCAGGGTGGCATAATTCACGGCGTGGTTGTGTGAACAACTCGCGTCCTGATCCTTAAGTCTTCATTGAGATATGTCGTAAAAACTCGACCACCAAGCCTCGTCCAACTGAAGAATGAAGGGTACGAACTGCATGGAAGTGCGTTGCGTAGTCAATAAACATTGCATTGAAAGTTAGACGCTCTCATTGGAAGACAGCTGTTCGGCATGACTTGCTCTTTGTTTGCTGCTCGCTGAAGACGATAAAATGCATTGGGTCATTTTGTACACTAACGCTGGCACTTCTTATGCAACGGTTAGCGGCCGACATGTGCTGCTCGACTACGCCTTTCATTGATATTTTCGAGCTCCTGAAATTTTTAGGATACTTATTTACAGAATTAATCACAACGAGTGATAAGTGTCGCAACCCTCTACTACTACAGTACTGCAGTTGTATGAGTACACCAACTGCTCAATTGTAGACTCCCCCGTAAGATTGTGTGATTAGAGTTACGTGCCAAAAATCTCCCCCCCCCAGACACAAATGAAAACACAATTTCCAGAGACTTGATTATGCCTGGTTATATGAAGCAGATGAAACTCAGTACATTTACTTTTACTTCTTACATGTCATAAAATACTTCCAATTTCTGAACGATTTTACTCGTTAAAATCTGGGGAAGTAGATAACCTCTTTTCGCTCACATAGCTGCGGGTGTACAGCGTAAAGTTTCCTAAGTGAGAACACAACCACACGCAACACAACCACACGCAACACAACCACACGCAACAC
>VOMN01023382.1:0-13014 GCA_014899125.1 Orchestia grillus | reverse complement strand
CTCACTGTGCCATTGCGTCTTCCCTCACGGGGCCATTGCAGGGATTCATTTTGCCAATAGAATTTGATCCATTATCTATTTTCTGATAATAAGTAACGCACACTTTCGTCATTTTATTTGCGATTAATATCGTTTAAGCTATTAATTATTATCGCTGTGATTTAAGACAGGCAACGTTTCGTGTACACTAAAAATACTTGAAACTGAAATAAAAACATATTATTTTAGTAGGCTTAAAAATGAATTTTCTTGAAGCAAGATTTGTGATGTACAAAGGCAAGTGCACGGTCCCGCAAGGCGTCGATGCTGTGTGGAAACATAACTGCAATTTTCCAGCGTGAAAGGGCCATGGCATAACGCTAATTTTTGAAGTCGTAGGTAAGCTTTTCCGGCATGCGGGACGAAATTTTTGAGTCACGATTTTTCGAGGGTCTAGAATGTCGCCTGAGTAGTGCCACCGACCTCAGGGCCACGGCTGATTAGTTAGCTGGCCGTGGCGTCGGTGGCGAGGGCAGTTTACCGCTGGCTGTGGTGGGGTGAGCACGTGTGTGCGTTGTCTCCTCGACGTGCACCGTGACGCTTTCCAGATTGTTCTCAAGTCGGGTAGAAATTAGTAAAGTTTTAATGTATACCTTCTAGCACTTGTGTGCAGTGAAACAAAAATGACGTAGCAAAAAAAGCTGTTCGAAGAATAAAATTGCCGTAACTGCAATAGTGCGTGTTCTGAATGAAATGATATTGTGAACAAAATTAAATTGCGATGGGACGAAGTGGTGAATTCTGTGAATATAATTTTGATGTAAGCCCATGCAGATGTTCGTAAATCTTGTTGAAATCAGGCGTGCCAGTGTGTGCCCTGGAAAAATGGTTAGCAAAATGGATACTTACTCTAACGAGTGAATCGTTAAACGACGTGTGCGATCCCTGAGGCTTTATTTTTCGACGAAGACGTCCGTAAACCGTGAATCTTTCTTCAACATTCTGTGTACATTTTACAGATTTTTGTGTTTTACTTGAGATATAAATATGCTAAACTTTTCTCGTGAGAATCACTTAAATTGTTCACCATAATGTATTGACCCTGCGTGATAACGTCACATTTAATATTAAGAGATTTCATTCGCTGTTAAATCCATGTAAGGGTTGTGTTTAACTTCACCGAAATTTCTAATGATTGTGGACAACTAAATTCTTCCCGGATGTGATAAACTGGAGATGAAGAACTTGTTTCACCTCATAAACAAAGCATCAAAGAGGGTAGATTTGGTTGTAAGCCTAGTAAACTCTAAATACACGCCTCGTAAATGGAAACTGCTGTACAATGTCGAGAAGGTATTTTTCTTGTAAATTCCTTCCTAGTTTGAACAATACCTCGAGTCTTGCTTGGGTCAAGTGGGTATCTTCTCCTGTAAATAAACTCGGGTGGTTTTATGTATATATTGGTGTAGTCATTTTAGAAGGCATTTGCAGCACCACGCGATCTTCCGTTATCGTGTACTGTACAGTGTACACACTGCAGCCTGCTACTGTACAGTGTACACACTGCCACTGCAGCACGGTGCTTCTGACGCCTAGCTGCAGACATGCTGCTGGCTCATCGTCGCCCAAGTCGAAGGTTTTGAGGTTTTGATGTTTTTCCTGGTTCGGGATGATGCGGTTGATTTGGTTATTCTCATGACCGTGGATTTTGAAATCGATTTCATTTACACGCAATTAATATTGTGGATGCGTGCACAGTTCTGGCAACGCGCTCCTCAGGAACAGGTGGGAGGACGCGGTAAGTCGCCCATCACTAGTGCACCTCGTATGTTGTGCTTGGTGTTCGATTGTTTCATGTACCGTTTGCGAGCTCAGCTGTTAGACTCTGAATAATTTCATCAACCCCATTGCCTGTTACAAAAACCGCTAAATATTAATCAGTCATCCCGACCATTGTAAATATGGCTGAATAATTTCAGTATAAGGCACGTCTGTTGAAAAATAAAACCATAAATGACGTCAGCAACCCACCTGCCTACTGGAACAAAGGCTAGATAATGAGAGCAGCCACGCTGTCAGTTGAAAATTAAGACCATAATTTGAGCTGGCCTCGCCATTAGATGAGTAGATCTGCCGCTCACAGCGACCGACCGCCAGACCATTGCGGGCGCGGCGGCAGCGGTCCTTATTTATGGAATTTGAACTCCGTGAGCGTGCAAATATCTAATTTGGGACACTTCTATACATCGTAAAAAAATCGACTTTTCTCTTGCGCTATGCATGAGATATTGGACTCCCTTATGATTCGCTTATGTCGGGAGATCATTTCTGTGAGCCCCTGGACGTGAAAAATAAGGTTCGAGTTGATGGATTTCAGATCCAACTGAGCTAAATGTATCAGTGACTTTTTTTGGAAGCTTGGAATGACTTGATCAGCGGGTGGGTGCAGAGGTGAACGGTACACCCAACGTTGCGAGAGAGAGCCATATCTTCTGCTTCAAAATTTAATGTTCTTGTTTTGGTAGGCGAAGGATTTTCTCCTTCATCTAATGACTATTGTGACAAGTACTTCTTTAAGGCCAGGCTATTAATTCAAGGAGACGAACTGAGGCTTCAATATAGACAAAACTCTGAGGTCTTTGTAGTTTTGATGACCTCCGTCCGTAGTTACGACTTTTTGCTACTGCACTTGTTAAATGATTTTCTTCCGTGCACTCTTTCACGACGTAACTCTTAATTTGCTGAGCAAGTGTCTTATTCCATTTCTTGGAAGTGACCCTCCATGACTTGCGCTCGGGCTACAGATGTCCTATATAGATTGGCTGGGAAGAGCTCGGCGATGAAGTTATAACCAGCTCAAGTGACGTCGGCTGCTCAGCTGGCCAAGCTGAATGGAAGGAGATAAGGCTGTGTCAATGAGAACCGTCTGGTTTTACTGTTTGTGTTTTACCTTAGGAAAGTACCTGAAAAATTTTACAGGGTTAAGGGCTTGCCAGTTGAAATATACAATCTGTCTTGTTTTGGAAGTCTTTGGTTGTATTAAGTGAAAAGCTTGTTCGTTGTATCTTAAATTTTCCTGTACATTCACGTGTAGCACAAAACGATTTGCATTTTATAACGCTCAAGGGTTTGTCCTTCCTATGCCAAGTGAGGAGCCATGTATAAGAAGTGCGGTGCTGGTGGGAGAAAAGACTTGGGAGTTCTCTAGCGTCTGAGCTCTCAGCCATGCCGTGAACTCTAACCTACACTTTTCGATGACCGATGCATTCGTAGAGAAGCTTCAGCTTAGTTGAGCATTGCTAAATTTCTTCAGCAGTGTACGCTCATCAAAAAGCGGAACTATCGTTCTCGTGGCTTCGTGCCCATTGAAGTTTGTGCAAACCATATTCAATGGAAGGAAACACGTTTTCGTCAGCAAAATTTCGGTCGCAAGTGATAGTCTTGAGCTGTCATGGGTTTTTGGACAGTGACGTGTGAGAGCACTAATGAATAAGCGCAAATTTTCCAAATTCCATCGACAAGTGATGGGAATTAATTCGCAGTCGTTTTCAGTATATCGTTAAGGCGATCGAATAAATGCAAATAAGCTGTAGCAACACAGCTGTGTCGTGGATACAATGCTGAGACATCGCTTGCACGAGGAATTCGATAAAATTTACATCGATTCTGTTTTCTCTCTTGCTTCTTAATTCTCCGTCTCTTAATTATACGTCGATGATGCTTCAGATTGTTGCTTTCGCTTCCGTCTCTTACTTTCCTTATTTTAATTTGTTCTCTTTTGAGACGTTTCACGTCGTTCCTTGCTCGCTGCATTGATTTGTGCCAACCAGAGTTAAAATGGTACCCTTCACATCAAAGAGTGCTCCTTAAAAAACACTTTTCATCTTGTGATGCTGCGTTAGCTACGCTTTGATCATGAAGAACATTTTTTAATCCTATCTCAATTTATATTTTCATGTGGGCGAAAGTTAATACCTTTGTTCCACATATGACATATGTTTTCAACTGGCAGCTATAACAAGGGGCTTCTTGTGGTTTTCGGCCTAAGCGTAATGATTTCGAAAGTAGGCTTGACAAATTCGAGTAAAAATTTCAGCTGAGCTTAAACTGTGCGAGTTCAATTTTTTCGTCTCGTGTCCAATCCGCTGTGCTTGGTCAATCACCTGCGGACTCTTGCTGAGTGTAAAGCGTCGATCATCCGTTCCGAGTATTCCAAGGCAAATACATGTTTCTTAGTTTATCATTCTGTCTTGAAGTGGAATAAATAAAATCTATAAATATATTCTGCCTGCAATTGTAAGACACTATTCGGAACATATTATGTGCTCTTCACATTCAAAATCATTAATTTTGAAAATTTTGTAAGCTAACACGTCGAGCGTAATATTCAGCATTGAAATTGTACTCTTGAAATAGACCGTAGCCAGATTGTGCGACTCTTCAAATTTCTTATAAGCATGTTCCGAAATGCGCGGATTTATATCCTTAATCTATAGGAGAATTTTTCGTAAAGTTGCTCTGCTGAGAATATCTCTACTAAGTGGTCCTCGAAACGGCACTCGAGAAGTTATTCGACTCACCAAATAGCACCTAAATTTTATGGCGCGAATATTGCCTCTGATCACGGCTTTCACGATAATTATTCTCGTCACTCCTTTGTACCTTATCGTGCGACCATATCTCACGTGCTCCAACTTATCTAATCAAACTTTGTTGATATTGCCTTTGCACTAACCGCATTCAAGGTTGCATTGGGTTGCACGTAGCGCGTACTGGGCGAGACCGATTTTATAAGCCACGGCTCCGTTATGAAATGGATTTAAAAATCCTGTGACTAACATGCTAGTGCACCTGACGCTGTGCTCTGCGTAAGCTTGATAGCCGACTAGAGAAAATGGTCCACTGAAATATTTGAAAAAAGGTTCACTGAAAAATACGTGTTTTATTAAAATATGTAATGTATTTTATATGATTTGATGTCACTGAAACTAAATTGGAGAGTTCATTGTGTGCCTACTGCCCGCCACCACGCTCGCTAAACACAAACTACGCTGACCCTTGAATATATTAGCCAGAATACATGCTGATATTACACCTATGCGGCACAATACACCGAAAAATCATGACGCATCCTAGGTGTGTCAACCGTAATTCGGCAGCTCAGTGCTACAGCAACAGGGGCTGTGTGAGAATGAGAGTTGCTACTTGACGTGGTATGGAGTCGGTGCCTCGACTGTATTTTCCGTTATAGAGCCATTTCAACTTGATAGACTGGTGAATTAGCTTGGAGTCGTACTAATGTATTCTTTACGTATACTCCCGTAACTAGAACCATTTTGACTGACGTGTTGAACGTGAAGTGAACGTTATGTTTAGTTTGAAATCATATAATGACAAAATTTTAAATTGGTTTTTGTTTCTATTTAATTTTTTCAGTTACTCTGAATTTATATGTAAAATTAATTAGTCATAAGAGCAGGTCAAATTTTTGTATGAAATGCCGTAGACTTAAACTAGACATGCCATAGTTGATTTGTATGCCTAGCTACTCGTATACTTATGAGCCAATCCATCACACGACTGAAAAAATATAATATATTACTGACACACATGTGCGTGTCGGTTATGTGACGAGCGAATGAAACGCAGGAGTGTCTTAAATAGATCGTATTTTCTCTCAGTGAAGAGGCCGCATGGAGCCGAAGGTCAATCAGAAACCTAATGTCCATAATCTCCACATCCCCACTACAGATATCTATTCCTGGATAATACAATGGATGCCACGAAAATGGTCGTTACAATACGACACACTCAAATGATTAACAACAACATGTATACCCTCTTTGAAGTGTGACTCAGAGCATAGAGACTAGCTCGCGAGCCAGGAGGAGAGCATACTGCAAATTAAGTTTATACTGACACAATGGCACTTCTCCTCATCCATCACGTACTCGACACGACTTTCTTTATCGGTTGGGCTCTCACAATTCGGGGACCAGCATTCAAAAAGTGCGATTCTACCCCCCCCCCTTCCCTCGCGAGGGGATCACTGGAGAGGATTCACTTGATCTCGAGGGCTTGATGCTTCTCGGGGAATGCGGCATTGATGGAACTCCAGAGATCTAGTTCTAAAATGAGAAATGATGTTGTCGTAATTCCATGACGTTTTGAGCGATTGCAGGCCAACGAGAGGGGAATTTCTAGGTTGGGTGCGCTTATAAGATTTCTTTGAAAATTTATCAAAAAAATTTCTGATGAATGCGAGTGACAACAAAAAACGAGCATGAAGAAAGTAAAAAATGAATTATCTCGTCGCAGTAATAAAATACTGTTGAAAAAGTCGTTGATAAGAATACAGTTTGAAATTCGCGTCGGAAAGAGTAACGGTTGAAGCCTGGCAGCACACTTACCCGCTATCGAAAAGGCCTAAAGATGAAAGCAACACTGCCGACATGACTCGGCGGTACATGATTGAAGAGGAGTTCGGTTTGCACTGTCTACACCGTGTAGAAAATGTGGAAGTCTATGTGTACAGTGTGAGCATATGTGAGTACATGTACAGTGTGGTGCACCTGCCAGTGTCCATGTGCGGCATAGTACACGTGCGAGTGTACGTGCGCGCTTTGATGCTCATGGTGTACGCTGTGGTGCTCATGCTAGTGTACGTGCACGTTGTGGTGCATACTGTATGCGAGTGTACATGCACGTTGTAGTGCACATGCGAATGTACATTAACGTCATAGTGCACATATGTAGACGGCGTGCAGAGCTGCCCTTTCCACCAGAGGGGCGGGAGAGACGCGCCCGCCTGGCACAAGGCTGCAGGTGTACCACAACACCTGAGCAGCGCCCTGCGTACAGGTGTGCAGGTGTGATTCATTGCACACTTGTGTTAATTTGCACTGGAGAGATCTGGCTGCTAGCTTGAGCGTGCTTACCTCCGTAACTTCTTTTCTGATTAACGTTCAGGGATACTATAACTTCACTCAATAATATTTTGCGTATTTTTGTAAGTGCGCTTTGTCATGTGAACGCTGCACGCTGCTCATGAGGTGACAGGACCACTCGCTCACGCATGCTCAATCCCGATATCGTAGAACGCCAAATTCTGTTTGTTTCCGACGGAAGTCTAATCCCAATTTTAACATCCCAACCAAGGGGATACTCTGAAGAGGAGCTGCACTTCAATATGTTTCTTTGATTGAGAGGAGGGGGACTTGTAGATTTTCTGACCTTGGTTCGGGAGGTGTATATGCACACTGAAGGAGTATACATACCTGCTCCTCAGTGGGAATGCTCACTCTTCACTGCGAGGGAAGGTGCACTGGCTGCTAGAGGCGGTGGTGGAGTTAGGCTTTGATCTAATGATGCCTCACTTTAGTAATTCATCGCCTTTCTCTGCTAGAACATCCCGGCGTTCTGTGCATATGGACAGCCTGGATGAGTCTCGCAAATATTTCCTTCGGTAATTTGACTAACAGCTTCATTTTTTTTTTCGGTATCGCTGAAAAGTTTTCTCGTCGAGTCACAACGCTAACCGCGATGATGCTTTTAAGTTAACGACACGCTTGTCATCTATTTCTTAATGAGGTGGTCCAGTTAATTTCCTCTGAGAAAATTCGTTGAAATATAAATAATAGCTGTCGCTAAATGATGATAGCGCCTCGGTGCTCACGCGACTACGACGTGATGTGTACACAGTGTCGCACAAAAGTTTTACCACATATGAATCGTGCAGTTAGTGTTTGAGTATCATGTAATTTAGTTTCAAAGTATATAACACAAGCAACATCAACTTGATTATTGGTTATTAAATCCTACGATACTCACTGGTGCGATTTTCAATCCATACTTTACAATAAATTATAGTGAGGTAGAACTTCCTTTGCAACAGCCTGCAGATTCTCAGGAACGCGTTACTGATACGCATTCCATGGTCATATTTTAATGGATTTTTTCAATTGCCTTATCAGCCTTCCTCTCCTACGGTCGGAGTTCTCCCTGCCCTTCGAAATTTAGTGTATTTTGCTCCGTTTCCTATCGTCATGTATCGTGTGGGAATTTGCTCTCGAATGGAAATTACTGCTGGCACCACAGTAATCGTGCTGTCTATGAGCTAGCACTATTATAAATAATCTTTCCGTGGTGCTGGCACCATAATAATAGTGTCGCTGCCCGAGCAGCATCAAAATATTGTCTTTGTTGGAATATCATTTGATACTCTCTCCACTGGAAGTTACTTCGGGCCACCCCAGTGCTCTAACTCTTTTCTCTGTCATCGTGTCATGGGACCCTACATGTGAAAGTGTCTAAATCAAACGGTGGAATATGTTCCATCCATCTTGGTAGCAAGTAAACAACTCCTTCCTTCAGTTACACTCGCGCTTTCGGCACGAGTGTAATTATTATGTTGTATTTTATAAATTAATGGAACTCAATTCTGCGCAAAATATTGTTTACGTTATGTAGCAAAATAATTTTCGAGATAAAGGGTTAATATTATCCGTATTTTCGAAGAGTGAAACCAGTATAACTGTTGAGTCATCTCTGCATACAATGGCACTGCCTCGGTTGGGCATTGTAGAGCGACGGCATTTGCACCACAATACGGCGAGGGGTTGCGTGCTGTCTTGCTGATTAGCCACAAGCGCAGCTGCATTTTCGCAGAGCTAAAGAAGTTCACTCTACTTGTGAGGGCACCTTGATCACGACTAGCTGTGCAGTGTTGCATGCACCATAAATCGCAAGGAATTCACTGGTATTTTAGAACCCGTTGCGATTGAGGACAGTGAAACCATTTGACGAGTTGAAGAACTACTGAAGCTGTTTAATTCATAACTCTTTTTTTAGAACTCGTCTAGAAATGACTACTCGATAGATATTAACATTCAAATTGATCGTCTTTCAGAGCACCACGATCCTTTGTTCACGCTTTTTGTTAAAGCTAAGAAGTAAACTACAATATCTAAATAGCTTTGCTCCGATCTCTGCGTATTGAGTTACTTATTTTTACACGAAGAAGCTTTGGTTTAGCTTATTCATACGATGTTATTGAAACGATTTTGCGTGATAAGATCAACTTGCAGCGTGTGGATTTCGAACGTTCGGATTTTACCTTAGTCCTTGTGTTGTGAAGGTAATTTTGGCTTCCATATCCACAAAATTGTTGATACTTGTAACTCAATTTATGAACCTGTATGAGTTGCTCATTCCTTAGCTCGATTTTATGTTACGGATTTTATGTTTGTTTGATGATCCAGCAATGAAATTACCAGGTACCCCACCTCTAACTTCAGCCAGTTACACTAAGTACGTGGTGGGTATGTACTGTATATTCCTCACCTTTATTGCAATCGCTCCATACATAGTTTACCCATTTTTACTTGTTTTTTTAAGCCCATCAACGTGGCTAACCAAAATTAAATGACGCATACTTCCTGCTCCAATGAAATTACACAGACGCTCGCGCTTCGGCAATATTTTTTCAAGAAATTGCAGTTAATTTTGCCTTCGTTCAGGTGCCAGTTTGTTGTTCTCAGTGCAAGCGGCGGTGACGTCCAGCGATCGATCTCTGCTGGGCCGCTCACACAGCGCTAGAGATTTTGTCGCTTGCGTCTGTAGAGCGGTGTGTTAAATCCGGCATTTAGAGCTAGAGAAAGTCCGTTTCTCTGTAAAAATTCCCATCAACAGTCCAAATGTAACAGCGAAATTCCTTTTTTTCGTGGCATCAAGTTGTAACGAGCAATTTTATATACTACCTGTACGTTGCTCATCTTCAAATTCTTTCAAGAAGAAACTCTACCTAAGTAGGCAAAGTAAATGTGGAAACGGGTCATAATTTTACCAATGTGCTTGAGGGAAGCACAACATGTGCTATTTGGTTGATAGTACTGTAAGTAACTTAGGTAGGAAGTAGTACATAGTACGCAACGGTGGTATTTGTGTAGATATCTAGAACCGACGCAGTTCACTATGATCAACAAGTCCAATTTGCACGATTACAAACGCACAAATGCACATTTGATTTGAGACCACGTGGAACCCGTTTTAAGTACAGCAATGAAATAGAGTTTACTCTTTTGGCTCATTGCTTTCATCGTGTCCCACTCGAGGCCAAGTTCCAGGAAGACGAGCTCAGCACACTTGGCATGACCACAGAGGCAGCTAAGGTATCAAAATATGCTTTCGGAGGTGTGCTTACTACCCGGATGTTAAAAAACTGACTACAGATTAAAAGTTCCTTAAGGCAGTAGGTTTTTATCCATTGCTCAAGTTTTGAGACCTGTATTACAATCGATTGATCTCACGTTCGTGGGAAGTACAGACAGTTTTTTTCCTGCCTGGTGGCACTCTCCCCTTAATAATCTCATCTTACCGAGATATCCCTCTCCTGATCATCGCTTACGCATTTCATTATTAGAGACAATCAATTCAGTTTATTTGTATGCTCCCTGCAGTCACAGGCTGCTGCAGCAGCAGGATCGTTACAGCCGCGCATTGATTTCTTGAATGTCAGAGTGCCATGGGGAGTCCAGGCCGTGCTCTGGGTCTCCGGGAATTGCAGTCTGGCATTTCGTGTGCAGAGGAATAACCCTCTGATGTTTGTTGTGAAAAGTCGCCAAGTTTGACACTTCTCATGGGATACGGTGTGACGCTAGGTGCGGAGGGAATGGCGGTGTGGAAAATGTAACAAGAACACGTGAAGTCCTGCGCTTGCGATGAGGTGCAGTTTGGTATTTACTGTGGAGAAAAATGAAGGTTTAATATTTGCCATGGGAAGATTTTATGGCACTGGTCATGGAGGTCTGATATGTGCTAGAAGAAGGCTTCGCATCCAACAAATGGAAGGATAAACGTAAGCGTTATGCAAGCATAGAGATGTTGGATTATTCCACTTGTCGTGACTTGAATTTTTATTTATGAACAACAGAAGTTTTAGGTTTGCACAAGCCCTCAGGGGCTCCTCTGTAGAAAAAAACTATAAATTATTGATTTCAGATTATCAAAATTGATGATTGGCAGCACTGCAATTTGCCTCACGAAGCTGTGTTTTGGTCGTCCATACAGGTTGTGAAAACACTGCAGCGGGCGACTCGGCTGCCAACGTGCGCGTGTTGACGTATTGTCGAATTCTTCAATCATTCATCCTTTCGTTGTGCGGAACAATTTTGCTCATGGGTTGTTATAAAAGTCTGCTGTAAGTTTCATTTCCGTATGTCTGCGTGAACCTGGTCGCAGAACGTTATTTTGAAAATAAAAGGGAAAGGTTGGCCTCCAGAGAATCGCATCAGCAACAAAACTCCCTGTGGAACATTGCAAGTTAAACGTCAACAGAAATTGCCACCAGCAGCGTCAGCACTCGACCGACTCGTCCTGCAGCGTGAGTGCTTCTGCTGGAATCATAAATTCAACGAAATAGCACATCATTACAGAGTCTGCATCGTGTTTGGTAAATTATAAGTCACGCTAAGACGGAGCTAAAATAAGAACCTGTCCTTGCCTCCTTGCTCCCCTCTTATGAGGAAATGTAACAGTCCGAGCTGAGCTTTAACTTTTCCTCCATTTGCAGGAATAAAGCAGCAGCGGAAGATGCAAAGAAACGCGTAGAAAATTGGCAAGGCAAAAGTATAATGCTGCACGTCGCCTTTATGGCGTAGCAGGCGATTGTTCCCGCGTCTCCTGAGGATAGCGACCGTTGCGGTGTTGTGTGCAGGCTGGCGTTGTGGCCTTCTTTGTTGTGTACAGGCTGGCGTTGTGCCTTCTTTGTTGTGTGCAAGCTGGCGTTGTGGCCTTCTTTGTTGTGTGCAGGCTGGCGTTGTGGCCTTCTTTGTTGTGTGTAGGCTGGCGTTGTGGCCTTCTTTGTTGTGTGCAGGCTGGCATTGTGCCTTCTTTGTTGTGTGCAGACTGGCATTGTGCCTTCTTTGTTGTGGCCTTTTTTGTTGTCTTGGTGGTAAATTTGACCGAATGCTATTCCCTGCGAGCTTTAGTTATCACCTAACATTGTTATTCAAAAGTTCGTAACCGGTCAACTAGTTATTTTTTGTCCTGCGTGAGCCCTGATTTTCAGGACAGATCACGGAGCTTAGTTTTCAATCGACGCGTACTGCGTCAAATTGCTGATGTGTCAAAAGCGACACATCAGCAGTGCTGAAATCTGAGGCAATGATTTAGCGACTAAAATCAGTAACTTATACTCATTTCGGGCTTTCGAACTTGAAATAATCATTTCTACTTCGAAAGATCCTGATATTTTTCGTTAAAGAATTTAGTTAAAGAGCATTAGCTGCGTTGAGGCGGGATTTCAGTGAAACGTCGAATTCTCACATTGCTGTCTGCTGGTGCAGCAGCGCTGTCAGGTGTGCTCTGTGACATCTCGGGAGAAGTATTATTGGACAGAGTGGGTCCAAACTGACGCAAGATGGTGTCAAAAGTGGGGCTTTTTGTAGTTAATAGAAAACGAACAGATTTTTTCGAATAATTCATTACCGATGTGAAAACTGAAAGAGATATCCAGTGCCATATGTCGAATCAGAATATCTTTGAAAGCATTTTTTTTTACTTGAAATGATTTTTAATACTTTAAGTTCACTGTTGATTTGAATTTTATCGTTTTATTTCACATACTTCCTCACGCTGTTTATCTCTTCCTATACTTGAGTTTGTTTCAAATATAGATGAAATCCTATGCATTTCGCGTACCTCAATCTTTCAAACATTTATTTCCCGATCTCGCGTCACCTGTCTCTCACAGATCTCAACCTGAAAATAAAACGCTCATTGATTTACCGTTCGCGTAGGTCTCTTTAAAATACGACATGCAGCGAAGCCGGTAGTGGCAGCTTGAAAAAAATTCGTTTGATAATTTACGCTTCCTGCTCGTGAGACGCCGCAACTTTAAATTATTTTTTTCATGTAGAGCGTCAGCACTTCTCAAAAATAATGAGCCATGCCGTCAGCGTTGTTGTTTAATTCAACTGAGCTCCCTCTCTAATTATAAGTCGCCATACCGGGCTATTCTTGCTCGTGCGGTGCTCG
>VOMN01023378.1:0-14063 GCA_014899125.1 Orchestia grillus | reverse complement strand
ATTCTCGACACTGACGCACGATGGCTTGGCCTGTATAGAGTACGCCATGTATGTGCGACATACATCGAGGACTATACATGTGCCCACTATGAAAATTTAGCAGCTCCCAACCTTTTTTACGCCTGCAACCCTAGGAAAATCTTACTGTATCCTCGTATCTACCACAAATTTAGAGGTGCCTACTGATAAAGGAGGTGAATTTATGCTATATTTGATCAACAAAGTGGAATGCTTAGTCAAGTTCTGATAATTTTGAACAATTGTTACGCCTTCTGAAGTGCTATCTCGCACACATATGGGTAAGGGTTCGAGCACCCGTAGCCGCGAAACCCTGGCCTACCTCTAACCATCACCGACCTATCCTTAATTCGTAAATTTAACAGATTGAGCGTCAGAAACAAGACAGTCTTTTGTAAAGGCACCATCATTCTTTCGAACTAACGTATGAAAATGTCAATTTTTCATGCTCACAACCAAATCGTATTCAACATCTAATGCAATCTCCGTTTTGCTGAAGACGTTGGTGATGCAGATTTAGTGGCAGTGATGCAGATGATGGGGAATAGGGTCATGCGTGAGGATGAATGGACTATCACAAATTCTTTATCGTGAATTTTACATTGCGTACTCATGTGACGAAGAGACTGATAAATCGTGAACGAAACTCACATACGTGTATGAGTTAACTTCAAAGCTATGGTTATTGGACTGTGAATTTATAATTAATAACTTTGATCTACAATTTCCTTTTTTCTGGTCCATTTTTTACCTTAATTTCAATTAATCAATTCACTTTAGATCAGGTAGAGTATTAACTGACTTGAATACTTCATTATCAACGAGTTACAATGAGAGGAAATTTCCGTTTTCAGGAATTACTGATGAGTTGCAGCGAGTTGCGACGCCGCCTCGAGAGCCGCTGAGGATGATGGGACGGTCAGAGGTCTGCAACAGAGATGGTCTCGCAGCGGCAGCGCTCGGCCGCCTGGATATTGCATTGGCGGCGTGCCTCTCGGCCGACCATCAAAGAGCTCGACATTAACTAATTAAACTTATCCGTAGTAATACTTAGTTCTGACGCAATTGATTAGGAGCCTGGAATGCTCGGTCAACGAAGAAACCTTCACTTTTGTCTGAACGGAAAGGAGCTTCGAATGACTTCGGATCGCTTCTCAATCACTAAAAATAATCGAAGTGCCAGCCCATTTTTCAATGAATTTTTTATTCGAAAAGCTTTGATTGATTGATGATTTTCGACCTAAGCCTCCCTGTGTTCTTGATTCGAAACCCTTGGAATGAAAAACTTGCAATGGAGAAAAATATGGATTCGCAGTCCGACATACCACGTCTTTGATGTTGTGACAAAAGCACTCATTTTAATTTGAGCAGTTCGGTCCGAGATACATCAATTGTAGGCATTAAAAATAAGCAAAAACCTTAGGAAACTGTGAATTTTCATCACGGTTCAGTGGGATACGAAGCGTCGAAGTTCATGAAATTGAGACGCATCAGATGCCCCCTAGAGGCAAGCAGGATTCCAGGCCTGCAGTTAACGTCTGCAGTTAACGTCTGCGTGCACTGCAATATATTCCTAAATGTACAGTTTTTTACGAGTAACATAGAAAAATTTAAATATATTCACAATAAGTTTACATTGAAAATGGAATCCTGAGGTCATAAAAACAAAGCGGTGCAATTGATAGTTGCAATAAATACTGTAAAATAACTTACCGCGTCATTCAGCACTGCTAACAGCTCTGAATTTCAGCTCTTTTTCATCCTTATTCATACTAACACATAAATTACTAACTCATTTTACCAGTTGATCTGTTTTTACGTGCATTTTTTTTTTAGGTAACTTTAAAAAACAACCACTAGTGCAACGCTTGCGACTTCCGACGCACAGATTATGACCTAGTACGCCTCCAAGCTGCCATTTTAAAACCTCTGCGAATTTGTGTAGTCTAACGTTGGGCTCACAATGGGAACTGTTGACGTCATGTTATTCAATTGCTTCTTAGGTTGGTACTGATAATAAAGAGCACCGATTTTGTTCATCCGAATTTCTACAATGAGTAGATAAACTCAAGGGACCGGATTGACGATCAGTAGTTTGAATGATATTCGGAATTGGAAATTGTGATGATGTGAATAAAATTGAAGCCCATTTTGCTATTTTCTTTTATTACCATGCATTATCGATTTTTTTACTATGAATTAAAACTAGATGGTGAGAGAAATATTTCGACAATACATCCATAAAGATGTGGATCTTTGCAAAAGTTCTGCAGTGATCAAGAGGTCGCGAAAAGCGGTGTGAGAGCTAGTTTCTCCTCACCACTGCTGAGCTGAACAAACTATGCTGAAATGAAATCAATGCTGCTCTTTCTTGTGCATACATGTGATGGTATCAGAAAAACATGTCACGCTTTCCTTTGGAGCACCGTCGACAAATAGGAGCTCGCAGGAAACTCGAAACAAACAAGCAGTAGTAAAAGGAGAATATATTGGAGTTTTTCAGGTAGCCGAGGTGAAAGAAACAAACAGAAGTTCAGTTTATCTTACTTATTGGAAGCCGTTGATAAAACTATTACTGCAGTATTGTTTTCGGTTACGAAAAAGAAAACAATGCATTGTAACGCAATTTCAGCGAGTCGAATCTCTCACCCAGAATTCCCGTCAGTCACCGTTGGGTGCCTGCGTGCCGTACGACGGTCTCGCTGTGACCGCTGCAGCGCTTCTCCATTATAACTTGGTCTCTTCTTCTGAAAATTCTTGACAAACTTTTATTAACATTGCAATGATGCTTACAAGTATTTTGACGAGTTTCATAATAATATAGTTATTAGCATTGGAGGGCTGTACGTTTGGGATTTGAACAAGATGTCTACTGAAAACCTTTCATAGGATAGCGTGCTCGTTCTACAACCTGATGTGCACTTACAACCTTCCCTTCATAATAAGCCCAGCTAATAATGCGGCTGTTTTTAAAATGCGATACACACAGTAGTACCAACAGCGGGAAAGAGTAACGTAGAGTTTCATCTTTAGGTGATCCCAAAGGAAGTAATCACAAGGTTTTAAATAAGGAAATATTGGAAGCGTATTTAATTGGCAACGTTAGGCAATGACTAAATAAATCATTGCTCCACTTGGCTTGACTTGAGTTCTCTCAGAACTTTAAATCGAAAAACAGACCAAGAAAATTGATTACATTTATTCAAAAGCTTTCAGATTTCAGCTCTATCATCATTATTATAAGTAAGCATATATTTCTCACAAATAATAAACAACACATCATAATTACGTAATTAAGAAGTGTGAACACAGCACCCTACTTAAACATAAATTAACAAACAGATTATTAATTTCTTGTTGAACTACCTTTTCTTTATTGAGCATTGATTTTTGTCTAATCACTGTCAATACTTATTCCATTTCGGTGCCTGTGCGTGATTCATTTCGGTACCGTCTGACGGCTCGAAACTGTAACAGAAACCCAAAAAGAGTCTTTGCTCGTTCCTTTCGGCGTTTTTCAGTTTGACTTACATTGACGCAGGATAGAGAACGGGAGGCTTTAGCTAACGCCTCCAGAACTCTAACACTACAATTGACACTGTACTCTTCGCTTTTATTTGCATTAAAGAGCCTGTTTGTCCGGTTCTCGTTGAAATACATTGGGGTTTGATGAAATTTTCATGTATCTGTATTCGTGTATTCGCGAACAAAATGGCCCAGTCTCAGTGCTTCCAGTGGCGAATACCAGCATGTATTTACGATTACAAATTATAGTGTGTCATGTATATCACAGCGGCATTTTAGGTATGGAAGAAATTTTGCTAATAATGAGGAGGGTAAATGCAGAAAGATACATTTGATGTTCATATGTACGTGAGAACGTGAGGAGTACAAAATTAACTTTACGATAGCCAAGCAGCATCCACAGGCCAATTCACTGGATATGGGTAACGTTATAACACTTTCGTGATGAAATAACTATTGCTCGTATGTTTTAGTTTTCAAAACTTATCCAGAGTTTTTATAAAGACACTACTCGAATCAGCTGCTCAGATAACTACATAGTCCCTGATCGTAGGTAGGACTCATTTCATAGAGTGGGGCTCTTTTCTGACGAGATGACCCAAATAGTTTTAGTGTGTACTAACATCCAGCTAGAAAGTTATCCTGAAAGTTAATGCAAATGTATATTTTCAACAACCGTATAAGTAGGATATACGTCAAGGGCCTAAAGATGACTAATTTTTCCTGGAAGCACATTTCAAAGCGTGTACCGCATTTTCCATCCAAGTCTAATCACCAGAAACACATTTGAGAGCCAACATGATCGACTCCCCCAAAATGAGAGCTTGCATCTCAAACCCTGGTGCAGAGTTCCACCTGCATCATGCTGACGGATCTGACGTACGGCGCGGACCCGGACTCAAATGAAGGGTCCAGGCTGTGAACAACGACGGAAGTGTGCCAACTTGCGGACATGATATGAGGCAAGGCGCCGCGCAAGACGTCGACCCACAGACGACATCTGAGAAGTTCCGAAACAATCATCGAAGTTTAAGTCCGTCAATGTGACCCTAACACTGCTCAAACGTAAGTGTACTTGAAGCTCGATGTTCTCTACATTATCGGTAATGATGCGTATAAGGATTTCCAGAAGTACGGCGAGCCTGATACTAAAATAAAATAATTCCCTTTACGTTAACTTTGCCTGGTCGAGGTGGTGTAAAAAAATGCTCCAACGTATTTCCTTTCAGCTGTTTTCACCGAATATAACACGCGCTAAAATACGCGAGAACATTTAATCAAAAAACTGAATTGTCTTAATTCTCCAAATTTTTCAAAAAAGTGAGAAAGATGTAACGTCTTTTCCTGTTGAATATATTTAAAATGCGAACAAGTAACGTATCATCATGAGAAGACAATAGCAATCCCGTTACCTTCTCTGCAGGTCTACTTAATTAGTGAGCAATGCCCGGGCAACCGCACACAAAAGTTGAGGACTATCATTTCTCTACCTTATCGGCCGAGAACTCATGATTCAGTCTCCGTTACTCTGAAGTTAATAGGCAATCACATTTGAGAATGAAACTATCTCTATTCCTGTCCGAAGTTCGTTTTCTAATTTCTCAATCCTCTGAAGTCGTGCTAGTTTATTGCATGTTGAAACTCTCGAAAAGTTTGTGATCATTTTAATAAAAGTTGTATTTTACTACGGAAAAACGACGTTTCAATGTACGTTAGAACATCATCGAGATAATGATATAGAAAAAGCGTAAACTGTTAAAACAATTCGCTCGCTGAAAACACTGTCCCAACAAAACTAGACACAGTAATTTTATAGGTATAAATAAAACTTGGGAAAGAATTTGTATACATTTCATTGGTGTCAACAAAATAAAATTAGATACCACTTTTACAATAGATAGTTTCAATCAGATCCATCCATTGATTAATCATATTTTTATGTCCTTTGCCATAGGCTCGCTTAGAAAAATCCAGACCTAACCAGCGGAGAACTTTCCATATGCATTGGAGAGCCAAATGTGCTCAGAAGCGCTCGGTGTTGTCTCCTGAAGAAAGTTAGAAAACCCATAAGTGCAATCAAAAAGCCTCAATTTGAAAATTTGGGTATAGAAATGTTTGAAATGGGCAGAAGGGGATGCAAGGGTAGATTTTCAGAGGGTTTGTTCCCTGATGAAACTCGAGCGACGCTAGCTGAAGCGAATGAAAAGGAACAAATGAAGTTCTTCAAATGCCAACAAGAAGAAGGAAGCGTTATGATTTGGGCTAAGATTGCTGGCGGTGTATTGATTGGTTCTTGGAGAGTACCTGACGGCATGAAAATGACTTAAAATGCTCACACAGCCTTTCTGAAGAAGCTCTCCAAGCCCTGGTTGTTGAAGAAGTGTAGGATAATCTTCAAGAGAACGAGTTATATATATGCCCGATAATGCTCCTTCGCACAAAGCTCATAAAACGATGAAGTTCCCGCTGAACCAGACTTCTGTGAGTATCGGAATCAGGACTGACCAGCAAATTCTCCTGACATGAACACGATAGAAAATTTATAAGCAATTCTCAAGGAACGGGAGTAATGAAAATGGGCGTCAATTTACATGGTGTGACGGATAAATGTGTACAATTTTTAAAGTGGTTGACAGCCCTGACACGATGTAAGTTGTCAATCTCCTGACCACATTCAGTCATAATCCCATATCAAACAAACTGGCAGATGAAATTTCGACTTCGTGGAGTGAAGATTACTCAATGGAGCAGGTCAAACGTTCGGCAATACGTGAACTTCATCGTGCGGGTAACAGCCCTACTTACATTGCTAAGTTCCTCAGATATCGGAGGCAGACAGTCTACGATATCTGCAAACGTTTTGATGAGTCTGACTAAGACCTGAGATCAACCCATAAGTCCAAAAGCGATCAAATTTGTGCACTACGCTTTTTTTGTAGACCTCAAGAGATGCGTCAAAGCCAATCTGACCGCGTCGTTCCGGACATTGGCTAAGAAAAGGGCCGTCAGCGTCACGAAGATCCACAAGGGGCATCACTTAGCTGGACCGAAACTCTTGCCCGCAATGTAAGAGGCATCTTCTTACTAAAAAAATGAAGGAAGTCCGCTTGGAGAGGTGCAGGAAGTTGTGAAACTGGTTGAAGGGAAACGGTTCGGCTGTGGTGTTTACTGTCGATAGTGCCTTTAATAACGGAATCACCGCTGGATCGGCTCGTCGAGTACTGTAGTTTACCCCACGATAACGAAAGAACGAGCTAGCGTCATGGCCCTTTGCGGGGTTTCGAATGAGGGCGAAGTGTTTACCCACTTCTACGCCGACCACGAGAAAGTGAATGGCGCCGTGTACTGCAGAGTTCTGGAGGACAAAATCCTATCTTGAATGAAAGCTAAGGTTGCTGGTAAAGGGTCTTCCTCCAAGATTCGGCCCCATCTCGCACGGCGAACAAAACAATCAGCTTTGTCAAAAGATCCAGTGTGCAATTCTAGGAGAACCGGCCCTTTTTGAGTGTGACCCTATTGTGTGGCCCTATTTGACCCTATTACTATTTGAGTGTGAATCGAACCGAAAGCTTATGCGAGGCCTCGCAATATTGCCGCCGCCTTCAAGAAGACATCGAGACGGCAGTAAGGTCGTTGGAAACGGAAGAGATAATCAGCGCTACGTCCAAGTTCCGCAGACGCTTAGCGGACATCATCATGGCCGAAGACGGTCGTATTGAATAAATAATTTATCTTCTTTATCTGTTCCATAAACTATCAAATTTTCTCAAAATTATTACAACTGTTTCTTAAAATATTAATGTTTAAACAGAAATGAGGAAAATTGTACGAATTTATCTGCAAGACCATGTAGAAGCAAAGAAGGCTTGAGGCAGGCAAATGTTGATGTATTTCGCAGAATTAGATCAGATGAAATTCAGAATTGGAAAAGTTCAAGGAACCCGCGCTTGATCCAATTCGTTAAAAAAAGGATTTCGCACGTCCTTTTTTTACCACCTGTACTATCACGTATGTATTAGTTCATTAACGTTGTCGGCTTCGGTATGCCAAATGCAACAAATGAAGCTCATAAAAATCTTATTTTCAGGTCCAGTGAGATTTAATAAGCCTCGATAATAATAATATGACAAACTGCCATACTGTAAAATTTGAGCTGATCACCATACGTAGTTTTCTAAAAATCTCCGTATAATCTCATTGTCATGGAAGTGCTGGAGTATAAAGCTGTCGCAATCATGGTGGGGAATTCATGTTATATTCCATTGAGTGATCTTTTGAAAAATTATAGAAATGTTATCTCCTTAATTATTTGATACGCAGTACAAAATACGTGTGGTTTTCTTTTTTCGTACCGAGTTAGTAAGTACCTACATGTTCATACACTCAGTTGGCTCTTTTCCCACTAGTGTAGCTGGCATTTACTGTAATTATTCTAGACTCTTTTTCTAGAGTTATTGAAATCTCTACTCACTTGGTTCTTGCAAATAGAGTTTTTCATGAGTGAAATGAATGTTGGTGAAATTTAGAGACTGTGCATATGTTTTACAAAGATACGATTGAAATCTTTTACATTTTGGAAAATCCTTAAAATAACAAAATGTTTATTTAAAGCCATTAAACGCATTGCCATGTGATGAATCGAGTTTGAAGGCAATGTAACCACGGCATTTACATTCACGAAATTTGTGCTAGCAGTATTAGTACTTTCTTACCCATTTGGAGTACGTGTATGTGGAACGTACGCGTGTACCTTTAACTGATACACTGGTGAAACGATATGAGTACAGAATTTGGTAACAAAATATCAAACCATTGTAGCTGATTCTTTCATGCTTTGTTATCTTGAGTGAGTTGATTTAATTCACTTTTCGGGCAAGAACTGCACTTCTAGAAGTACATTTATTACATGAGAATGTATGAACATTAGAAACTGTCCGAATGTTAGCCTATGTTCTAAATCAAGTCACATAGATGCAAATATTTCTTGATGCTGTTTTTCGAGCATGTCACTCATCGTCGCAAGTAACCTGGAAGAAACTTACACCGATTTTTCATTAAGCTTAGCTGAGGAAACATTGTTTTTACCCGCGTAAGACGATAACAATTCTGCAAAAGATACATAAGTACGAGAAGTTGTTCTAGAGCGATCTGGGGCATACGGGGGTTTGCACTCAGCGGGACCTTGAAATGAGTTTTTAAAGGCTCGTTTAAGTCTTTTGTGGAGCAGCGTGGATCGTGTTGGGGCCCTTGGCCCGCCTCCAGGTCAAATGGGCTCTCCATGCTCAGGAAGTCGTAAGTAAGCCGCTGTCGCCCAGGCGCACGGTGTAGGACGAGACGGGCTCTCGGGAGCGCTGTCCCTGCGGTCTTCAAGCAACAATTACCTTCACGAACATCAGTCTTGAAAAAATCCCCTGACCGAATTGTTCTTGCAAAAACTAGACATAATGATTAATTTGCTATTATGGATATTGTATCTACAGGTGGATTTTGACACTTCTTCGCGTAGAGTTGAGCTTTGAAATCAAACACACGCAGGGTTTTACGTAGTGTTTTTACTTTCATTTATGAGCTAGGAAGGGTTCTGAAGGATCATGTTATTTACAGTAAGAAGACCCTCTCACGAAAGAGGACTTCAAGAACCAGGTTTTGCTCAATGGTCGCCACGAAAATATAACGCACTAAGCCGCAGCATAATAAAGCAGTTCAGAGAATTACATTTCATATTACCTTGAAGATCTCAGTTATGCCAAAGCAATGAGAACTTTCTAGGAAGAATGCAGTCGCTTGGTAAAACAACTTTTCTGAAAAACTTAGCCAACGAATTATTTATAAATTGGAGCAAGGACAGCAGGTTTATAAAAGCAACATAAAGCCAAATAACCGTATTGATTTTCAGTATGCTACACGTGACGAGAAATCGGACTTAAAATTCCATAAAACTATTAGGGAAATTCGATTTTAGTTTTCAGTTATCAAGTTAAGTTTTAACTTCTATAAATGGGAGTAGTAATATTACGCACGAGTGCATAAAGCAGCAGCGCAGCGAACTTAATTGTCATGCTTGTTCGCAACCTTCCTGGTCATCCATTGAAAATTGCAGAAGGATTTCACTGGTGTGATCATGGATTTATGTATGAACAGTAATTTTATTAGCGGTAGGGAAATACATTCCTCTTATAAATTTATAAATTTTGAACCATACACAGACAAGCAGGTTTGTATTTTACGATAAATATGGAGCATAAAGCACGTAGAATATAGGTTCTTAAATCGTGAAAAATTTAAGAGCAACTAAAATTTCAATGATGTAAACAGCCAGGAATAGGTTTTTGTAAAATGGGTCCTATTCCACTTACTCTCTCACGTCCTCAAATCACTTCAGCACATAACGAGAGTACTTTTAGCGCGGATTTGTGTTCAGTAGATATTGAGGCACTGCAAAGTAACCTTGAGCTCCACTCAGCAAATCTAACCTCACAACCCTGCCCCAACTTGGGGTCTTAAACTAAAGTCCGGACTGCGGAACCGAGCCTGCAGCTAGCCAATCGAACGCTAAATCCTGGCTGTGAGAGGCTGCAGTATCGCTGCTCCAGCCTGCAGCCTGCGTGGCCTGCAGAGCTTAGCCTGCAAGTGCTCGCATGAGTCCGAGGCCTTGTTCGGATTTTCTGACCATTCAAACTCTCATTTATATGCAAGGAACATTGCGAGCTTCTGTATTATTTTATCGTGAATGGTATGAAATCATTTTACGCGCAATTTGATGAGATAGTTGAAACTTTCTTGAAAACATGACACGACGTTGTAACTGCTGGTAAATACTTACGTTATTTGCACTACAAGATAATGCGGTATAAATTTTCGATTTGTACGTAGAGATGAACCTACTAAGCTTATGCGATGAAAATCGAAATAGATGGAAACATGAAGTTCAAATGGGCGATCATGTAGACTTATTATTATTCAAAGTCTACATAAAACCGCGTCAAGATTACGATGTTGTGGGCACCGAGTAAACGAATGAGGGGACAGAGACAGTGAGCGAAGTGTTTCCTTCGATGAAGACTTAAGTCGTTTTTTAATGTCAGATAATTTGATGCACGGGTTTCTCTTCCATGGTCTTCATGACGAAGCGTTGCGCTGGTAGGAAGCGGCTCTATCAATTGCTACTTGAAACTACCTTCACATAAAAGTACTTTTACGTTATTGTGCTTGCTCATTAGGCTGGGGCTGGTAAGTGGTAAAAGCAAATAGTTAATCGGCAGTTCTCGACGAAAATGCGAAAAGTCGTTAAGTATGTCAGTGTTCCGAGTAAGTAGAATAAGTGTCGTCACGTAATCTAATATGATTTTCAAAATATTCCCACCACGTGAATAAATTACGCTAATAGATCCTAAAATTAACGAAGGCCTTTATTATAATCTGCGAAGGGCTTACGAAAATGTACGGATTGCGTTTACGAGGTGAGATAAAAATGCAGTATTTTGCGAGGCTTCTTAACGTTGTGGAGAAGTGAAGATTATAGAGATAGAGAAGGACGATTGAGACCGTTGAAAATAACTGGAAAGTCGAATTGAGAGATGGAGTAATAATTTCGCTGAAAAGGAAAAAACGTGGTTTGAGATGGAATAGCATCTAGGAGGTCTTTAATATTGGATTGCCCAGGTGGCTTTGAAGGCTGGTTTTACTGTCTTGTCTCCAAAATCGTTTTCATTTGATGGGAGGTGTGTACACAAGTATTGTAATGGCTAAAAAAAGTATGTTCAAACTTTAAAAGCGCTACAGGTTAGGACAAGCGGGATACGTGATTTTTACTCTTCGACAGGAAAACAAAAATAATAGATGGCAATAGGAGATTTTTATCATCGAGTAAAGGCTTTGTGAAGGAGATACAGAAAATTAGAAGTGGCTCCTATTCCACAAAATCGCCTCTAAATATTACATGGGTATTTTCTCCAAGCTGAGGAGTATTATTGCTTGAGTAAGATTGCACGCAATAAGGCTCCATGTTGTGTCTGTCTGTGGTAGTATGACTGCTAAAAGATCAGCAATTCACTGTGGTGGTGTAACTGCTAAAAGATGAGCACTTCGCTAATGATGAGCTGTACGGGCTAATGTTTGAGCAACGCTATGTGTACCAAACAGGGCCGTGGTGACATCATGCGAACATTAATATCTATAATTCATTCTCGATTTTCCTGATAGAGAGAAATGCAGGGGACAAAATGTGAATGGAAATGAGCGTTAATAATTAACATAGAAGCTTGTAACTTTTACTTTTCGCCATAAATATTACCCTGATTTATATTTCATTTACTGAATCAACAATCATTTAAAATTCACATGCGGAAAGAGAAAAAGGCTTCTTTCCCAAGACTTTTGCATATGAGTTTCAAATTCCCATGTCATTCATTAACTGCTCTATGCATGTACGGAATTTAGGACACTTGAACCATCAAAAACGTCTTCCGAAACCACTAAACTATGAATGGAGAATGCGAGAGAATGATAATATCAATGTTTTAGCCAAATTTTAAAGTGATGTGCTATTAATTAAACTCTGAGCCTGGACCCTGAGTAGCACTTCTTCAATTTATCAAGTATGTGCCGTGGAAGTATGCATACGTACATAATTCACGTCGACCGTTGACAAGACACGTCATACACTTGACGCCTGCGCAGTAATTAACACCTGGAAAGGTTGATTGGCTAAGCAGGCTCGTTTCAAGCATCATAACTAGCAAGGATTGATCGCGAAAAGCAAAACTACACACGACGCTGTCGCATCGGTGATATTCAGGCCTAAGCTCTCGCCCCTGCCCAGCTCTGCCCCCTTCCTCCTCGGCCGTGTGAATGAGCTCTAACGAATGATTATTCTTCCTAATTACGCCTTCGAAAGTTAGGGAGAGCCGCGACGTCTCTCCTTTGCCACCAGCACTTCCACACTTCGGCTTCTTCTAGCAGTCCATCTCCGTATGACGAATTGGTGCAGCGATTTAGGGGCACTACCACTCCGCTTATGCTCAAGCGTTTTTTTTCGGCTTAACGCTGGACTTTGGAGTCTATGCTTCGAGCAAGAGGAAAATTATGGATCCGTCGTATTGGTTTAGGGATCACATTACGTCATGACTACCTTTTGCTTATTTACATTACGTCATGACTGCCCTGCACTTATTTACATTGCGTCATGACTACCCTGTGCTTATTTATCGGTAGACGAATACAATCACGTTTGTAGGAATAAGTGTTCGTTCGGCACTGCTTTACATTGTGGCTTAAACACTCGTTCAATTAGTTATCATAATGGGTAGGTACATGTACGGAGGGGAATAAAGCGACAACTTGTTAGAGGAAAGAAGTGTGAGTGAGAGCATAACTGGGAAATATAAAATGATTTTCGGAACAAAAAAAGCAAAGCTAAAAGTTTAATGGGCATTTTGGAAAGCGTCATTTTCCAAACACGTCTCAGTCATCTTGCGCAGAGTAGGACATGGCGGGATTGTCATATCCTGCTGACTCCTTTTCATCGAACGCATTGTGCCAATGAATTTGATTATTCTTCGTACGGAGAACTGCGGTATAATTTGTGTAAAACTACGGTTTTCATTGTAAGTTGATATTTGTGAAATGGGAAGGATGTTGAAGGTAATAAGGACGGTACTCTAATGTTAAGATTTTCTGCCCTCTTCGCTTTCATATTTCGTGCGACAAATGAAAGTAAATGATTTTTGTAGAGCTAAGCAAGCGTGTGCTTGCCGAACGCTAATTGGTGCTTTCCTAGGTCCTTTTTATGAATACTATTGCATTTGAAAAAAAAAGTTTTACATAGGCGTCTGAAATTTGTTGGAAAGAATATGGGACAAATTGTGATTTTTTTATATACAGGGTGACACAAAGAAACCAGAATTTTTGAAAAAGTCCCTAAAAATAGAACAAAAATCAAAGAAAAATATTTTATTGAGAAACAATTGAACTACAACTTGCATTTTAAGAGATAATAATCTAAATCATCAATGTTTAAAATTACGTCCCGTAAATTCTTGTCCCCTGCGTTAGTATTCTTCCAATCTGCTCTGGAGGCTCCTCATTGATTGCTGCAACATCTGCAACTTCTAGGCTTAGTTTGCTTTTACCTGGAACAAGTTACTTCATTGGACTCGCCTGACGCATTTCAATATGGAGAGCTACCTGTAATCCATTTTCTAATACGTCAAGACAAAGTTTTATTGCCTTATGATACAGAAAATTATACGTCAATTGTACATGGAAAATGCAACCACACGATTCATTTGTACAGAATTGTATAATTAACTGAAAGAGGCTACATCATGCTATATTGGGAGCATCGTTCTCTCACAATGAGTTCAAAAAATTCTTCGATCGGGTCAGCCGTGACGATGCGTTCAGTTATCACTAGGAAACTAGGAATTAATAGAATAACCGGATTTGTGAAACAAAAATCCTTCATTTTAAAATTCCCAATGGAGATATTTGTCGGCATGTAATTTTACCTGTGTGGAGAA
>VOMN01023374.1:0-11669 GCA_014899125.1 Orchestia grillus | reverse complement strand
CCAAACCGTAAAAGAATAGTGTAGTAGTATAGTATTGAGAGCCATGACATCAACATTACGGCGTCCAAATGTAACGGTTTTGGAACGACGGCGCATCGAGTAACTTGACACGTGCTGAACAAACGTAGCAGAGCGTTCAAACGTCAGATAGTGAATATCTACCGCGTTTTGTAACGGTTCACTTAGGGAAGTGACTTTGTTCACGAGGTATATTGTAACTCAATCGTGGCTAAAGCATTTCAACGGATCATTGAGAATTAAAACAATATGCTATTTAGAAAGCTGGGCTAAAATTTTATGGATTGCATCTTTTGTTAAAAGCCATATGAAACAAAAGGGACACGAATGAGGAGACATGGCTGCGCTAAATTCGGGAATATAACCTACAAATATGCCTCTAATATGCACAACTAAGCACGCATTCAAATTTAGATACTGTGTAGACTTTGACATTTAACCCATAATCCTTGTGTTTGATGATATTTTACTCCTAGGGTACCGAATTCATTGGACATTCCTCTTTAGGTTACGTTGATGTTCGAATTCGAAGTCAAAACCAAATCCTAAATTAATTAAAAGGCTGAAAAGTAGGCAACGAAAACGATATGAAGAATTTCCCTGAATTTATGTTTGAGTTCGATTAAAATATACTAAAGAAAAAAAAACCTAAGTTTCAGAATCCGTATTTTTAAGACATGTCTTTAAAATCAATCAACGAGGGAAGCGAAATTGTTCAGATTAAAGGAAACGATCGAGTTGTGCATAGCCGTGATTCCGCAGTATCGTTTGAGATTTCATTCGTCTAATAAAGACACAACCTGAGGGCAACAATTAGTCTTGAGTGGAGAGCTCTCTTTTCGCGTGGTGCTTTTTTTAGCAGACGATAGAAGCAATGAAAAAGTTTCCTTTTTCTCCTGAGAAGAGCGATGATCTTACGGACAATAATTAGGTTCTTTTTGTAGAGCGCGGAAATGCGACTGTTCTCCACAGAACAATTGCTCACGCTCTACAAAGCATGAGGCGCACGAAGAGTTTCTTCCCCATTGAAACATAATAAATTTTATGCGGGGCGAGCTGAGCAGGAAACCTAGCATAGAGTGTAAAGAAACTTCCTGCTCGGGGGAAAATTGTAATTTTATCGTAAAACAGGAGGGAAAATGTAATTTGCTACGTTTTCTGTGCTAGAGAAATGAGTTCATCAAGTACAATTGGGGATTAATCTTCATGTAGAATGACTGAAGGTGTCTCTGTGGAAAATAATGGAGACAATGCTCGTCCAGCTCTTAGAAAGTGGTACTAATTTATAGTTGATGAAGCCTAGGTTCTTAAAGTGAACCGCCGTTGATGTGACAAAATACCTCAATCTTCGAATAACGAAGCAGAAGAAGACGACATTGGTAAGACAGAAGTACATCGGAAGTTTAGTGCTTCGTTACACATGAAAATGAGCATTCAAATAATAGAAGTAATGAAATATTATTTTCGGTGCTACAGCGACAGGGAAACCGGTTAACCTGAAATTCCTACCACAAAACTTGCTCTAAAACTCAGCTCAATTCATAATAAACTGAACTCTGATTCCTGCCATATTTTTCATGCAGCCAAGTAGAATGATTGAGTTTCTTCGTATCCTCACCATAGCAAATCTTGCTCGATTTATCCGAGTCCCGGTATGGGGCAGCCATGCAGCGTGACACGAGTCCCGGTATGGGGCAGCCATGCAGCGTGACACGAGTCCCGGTATGGGGCAGCCGTGCAGCGTGACACGAGTCCCGGTATGGGGCAGCCGTGCAGCGTGACACGCTGTGTAAGTAAACGCCCAAAATTCCACAAATATATGGTATATTTTGTCACATGGTATGGTACTTCAACCTCAGTTGAAGAAAACAGATGTCTGCTAACCGATCGTTTTAAAGGACTTGATCAAGTAATACTGTGCATGTAAATGGAAACTAAATTTTTAAAACTTCTCTAGAATTTTATTTCTATTAATGGGCTTCTGACACTTATTAAAATAAGACTCTTGTCAACTTGCGAGCATACAAATGGCGTCAGCACAGGACGAAGATACTGAAATGAAACAGCTTTGGTGAAATAGTTTTGAAACGTTGTGGGTCTCTGGAAAACCCTCGCTGTCCTTGGTTGCAGAGCCGTGCAAACTGCTGCCGTTTTGAAAACCTTGTGAAAGCGCTAATATTTTGTGAAGATTTGAAGATTTCGGTCAAATAAATCACTTCCGGTTAATTTAGAGTTTTTTCAAGTTTAGCGTTGTTCTGGAAGAAACATTTGTTCGTATTTTATTCGAAGAAATGAATGAAATTAAGAATTGAAGTGATGAAAAATGATCCTTAGCACTTCCATCAAACGTGGGCTGTAGATTCCAAGTAGATCGACATGCTTGATGAAATGATTACGTTTAAACAAATAAACAATGATATGTAGTGTGTATTTCTGTATTCTAAGTTTGCATCTGCAACTTTTACCATGGATTCACAGATGTGTATCGTTTATTAACGAGAATCCATTGATCATATCTCTTTTGACCCCTAGGCGCCATAATTTCCAATAGCACCGGCAGCGACCGCTGGAGGGAATTTTGCCGTCCAGGCGAAGGGGGTATGGGACTTTCATTGTTAGTTCTCACAAATCCCTTTCACCTTTCAGTCACTAAACTTTGTAACTATGCTGACGTTGTTTCACCTTTTCGAAAGATTTTTCTAGAGAGTTTTATCTCTCTTTAAAATATGTCGCTGTTTTTCAATAACAATATCTTCGAACGAATGCATAGGGGATATGGTTAGAGGGTGTTGCAAAATGTCACCGCATTTAAGTCATTAAAGAAGTGCTCATAAAATATCGTGAACTTTGTTTTCAGCATTTGTATGGAGCAGCATTTAGACGTTTATTGATACATAATTTTACAGTATTTAATAGAACTTTTTTGTAATTGAACGTCGTTAAATAAATTCCTTAAAGTCAAACCAAGCATGGTATCATCTTTTTCTTGATATTTCCTATCATGCATAACATTACACATGATAGGAAATTCATTTCAAATTTATTATCATCTGTGGAATCTGAGTGTCATTCAACTTTTACCATTGTACATATATATTTACATATATTCCAGGAGGGATCCCTTACCATCTATAACATGCCTATACACCCCGGTACCCATACACACAAATGATCTCATGCTGAACGTAAATGCATGCGTTTTACGATCACCACGTTTAAATCAAAACGATTATTTCTTTACATGTTGAAGTCATTATACGTTTAATAAAGTGAAAATAATAGTTTTCTATTAAAAACTGCCATAAAATATCATATCAACGTATAAAACAACATTTTATATATGGAAATCTCAGTGTGTTTCATTTTCGGTGCCGGGAATATGTTAGTATCTTTAGAGTGATGTTCATAAACAACTAAGAATGGTATTGAATTTTAATATTGAACGTAATAAAGCATGGTGAACACTTAATTTCTGAACACTGAAAATACGGCATAAATTAAATAAGTGAATGTTAAAAAGCATAGCGTAAATTCAATAACTGAATACTAATAAGCATATCGTATATTAAACTACTGAATTCCAATAGCTAATTAAATCACTGAGTAGTAGAAAATAGGGCAGGTACTAAATACAAGAAAGCATGGCATAGCCTTAATTCAATTATTGAATAGTGGCGAATAGCATTTTATCAAAAGATTAAACAGAAACTCTTGTTTTTCTTCGACGAGACGGAAGCCTCGATGGGCGCTGCATAAGTCTCCAATTAAGGGCAAATCAGACAGCAATTTGCTGGTAGCTCCTTCACGTGAGGTATTTTTCCCGTGAATAAACGACTACTTAGTTTCATTATTACCAGGTTGTTCAATTTGGTGATTCTCGTAATTAGAATAATGACTCTTTTTCATGATATGTTATTATTAAATCCATGAGCGTTGCTGCAAATAAAATTTTTTACGATGCAATTTATTTGTCCGTTTCGACATTGTTGGTAATTGCGAAAAAAATGAAAGGCGTAGATGACTTGTCAGTATGCTTAGTGGCAGTGAATACGGACGCTCGAAGGAGGCGTTCCATTCCTCGTCTTCATTGCCTGCTTGGACCCAGTATCTTGGATAAGTGACAGGAGGAAACGCTACTGGAAAACAAGGGCCGTAAGCAGGAATGTTCCTGGTAATTTAAAACATATTGTTTGCTTCCATTATTATAAGTCAAAGGGACTCAGCGAAGACAAATTCATTTTTTAGCCACGCTTTTGACAGAATAAGCTAGAATTGTCTTCGTCAAAAATGGCGTGACAAATAATGTGAAATTCTTGAGATGCCCTCTTATTTATAATAACTCTGACATGAAACAATGTTATTTTCAGTATCACTGATATGGACTGTTTCAGCTGACAGTTTCACTATTAGTTTATTTAGGAATAGGGACCTGGGAAATTTTTTCTAACTAAATCCTTATGAGCGTGATGCAAAGACGGGCGGACGGACGGACGGAATAACCAACCAACCAAGCAACACTGGGCTATTATTATGCAGTGGGATGCAACTGAAAACTCAGAAATAGGAAGCTCCTCACGGAACCTAGTCAATAAAGCCGGGACTGAAAAAGATTATCAAGAGAAATTTTGCTCGGAAACATCGCCAAGAGAAACGTTGCAGAAAAAAATAAAGAGAAAGGCCTCTGAAAGTGATCGTAGAATTTAGTGCAGCTGAAAAAAATGCGAAAAGAAACTCTACTTCATAAAAACTCACGAAAATGACCGCGAAATAGAAAATGTTAATGGACAGAAACACCATTCATTAAAAAATCATTATTCATAGACGAAACACTGTTCATCATTATCATACCCTTTATACATTTATTCATTTTTTATTTTCTTCCCGCTTCCTAAAGGAATACACAGGAGGCAAATTCCCACCTCAGATTCTCGGGTCCGCTCTCGAAATGGGGAAACAGAGAGGGCAGTACGTATCAAAGATACGGGCAATGACGTCACTTCACGTCAGATTCACCGTAGATAAGACGGCATTTCAAGGAAATGACATCATTTATCTCGTCATTGGTGGCCGGGCGCTTCTAAGGCTGGAGTGACTGGGTCGTACTGGCCCAATCGGAAGCGACGGAGCTTCTTCATCAGCTCGTGCAGGCCAGAGCCCAGTCAAGTGAGCTGTCATTTTCTGGGCAACTGACGACGGCAGATCGAGTGTCGATCCTAACGATTTTTTGTTGCCATCGGACGTGGGCAACAGAGGCGGTGGTGGGATTAAATTTAAGAAGAAGAGAGCTTTCATTTTGGGGGTTTATGTAATGATAACTACGATGGAATATTTGTTGATGAATTCCAGTAAAGATGTGTGGCGAAAACACTTTAAATTGTGTTGTGAATAAAATTTAGCAATATAATTTGAGTTACGTACATCTACTTGAAATGAAAGTTTTGCTATCTTGGTAGACATTGGAGCGACTGAAATATGAAAACTGATGTAAAATAGAATACGGTAAGGTAGTTTCCTCCGAAATAATTCGGCATTAAATCAAGTCCTGCTCGCAAAAACTTCTTTTTGGCGAAAACTCAGAGATGTTTGACAGCAGTTCAAAATACGGGCACACGACTGAAGGAAAGCTAGAACAACAACAAATTATTGAAGTGTATGAAATATAGCTCAGGAAACATAAGAAGAATAAAAAAATACTGAAAATCCTCGTTGATATCAATATCAATCGCAGTCGGAATCGAGTGATCAAAATATGATCAGCTGAGCGAGCCTTTACAGTGGCCCGCTGGTGAAACTATGCCATTCGTAATGTCAAGCAAAAGTTCCATAATCCTGCAAATGAGAGGCTTTGCGAAAAAACCCAGACAGGTAGGAGCTGTTAAACTTTAACGAGTCCCTGAAGCTCATTTTCCCCTCCATCTTCACTGGGCAATAAAACAGCAATTAAATTCTAATTTCTCTAGTAAGATTGCGCAGGATATCCCAAATCCCGATCTAGCGCACAACACAGACCGAGACAACAAGGTGGCCAGGTGAGAGCCTTGGAGTCTGACTACAGGTGGTGCAGGGCCGCGCTCGGTAGGCACGTCTGGAGAGGGCCATCTTCTTGGGCCATCTTCTTGGGCCTTCTTCTCGGTAGGCAGGATACGAGGCCTCGGCCCGTCTGACTCGGCCACCGCCTCATCGGAAGGCCTCGAAATGGGGAAAGCTTGGACGGTCAAAACAATAGACGGTTCATAGACGCGCTAGCAAAAAGCTAGACTGGGGAGGTACTCAGGCAACATGGCATGTTTCTGTCATGTGCCTGACAGATACAACGAGCTTCCTCAGGCAGATTTAATGGAGCCACTCTGCCATCTTCATCACTTCGGGCGACCAGCGATGGTTTGAGTTGAGCTCATCTTTGCCATGCATCGTGTCATATTTTCGACGGTTACGCAGGATTTTTTGATGTTGGCGTGATGAATCTGGTTTTATATCTTCATCGGTACTCGTGACCCATGAGTACGAGACCTGGATTCATCTTTGTCGAGTGACGATTTAAGAGGTATTTCTTATTCAGGCTATATATCATGTACCCAACGTGTACGCCTTACTTTTTTAAGGCAGTAGTAAGCAGCCCACTCTCATCGACGTAACCATTCGAATATCTTCAAATGTGTAGAGCGACCTGTGGCTGCATGGCCCAACGTACTCGTCATGTGCACGGGACCGTTGTCAATGAAGCAAGAGAGGCATTCTACGCTTTGTATTCGCTGAGGCTTGTGGACTCAAGTGACGAGGAAGAGAATCACGACAATCGGCAAACAGAATGGCGACAGAAAAGACACACAAAGAAAGCTACCAGTGACAGGATATGACTCTAATTTCCATAAAAGGAGACGGTACCAGACTGTCACGGTGCTTCTGTGAGAGTCATCTCGCAGTTATTGCGGAATTCAAGTTCTTTATAGCTGGAGTCGTTGAAGCAGCCGTGAATCTAAGTTACTTTTGGTAAATGCGAGCTAAATTTTGTCTTTTGGGGCGCGAATAGTTTATGAACTTGCGTACAATTTGATGTCACATATTAATGGTTTAACGTGATATTTTGTATTAGCTGATGCTTTGTAGTGATGCATTTAGCTGCCATTACGTAGTTGCTGATGCTTCGTATCGATGCATTCACCTGTTATGCGTTGTACCAGGTGTTCATATTGCTGCCTCCTTCAGTTATTGCTCAGAAGTCGATGCCTCATATTGCTGCCTTTTTGTGATATTACGCAGATGTCGATGCCTAACGTTGTTACCTTAATGCCTCTCATCGTTACCTTAATTGCTACTTTCATTTTTACCTTAATTGTCGATGCCTCACATTGTTACCTTAATTAACCCTTTGAGTCCTGGAATATAATTAATTTTCCAAACTAGTTAACAATTTCTCAGGTCCATCGTACCAAGCGAGCACTGAGCTGCGACTGAGGTATCCCAGCAGGCTTCAAAGGGTCAACATAACATATCGTAGTAGTAAGATGCTCATCAGACAGAGCTCTACAGGTGACGTACTTCTACAGTAGCTGACGCCCGCCAGACGTGCAATCTCGGGAGCACGTCACTGATGAATTCCAGCGTTTCTTCCCCACGTTTTCGTGCCATATTTACGACTGGAATCTAGGAAGAGTGCGGCCACATCGAGATCAGGTCGTTATCGAGTTTTTCTCGACTTTCCTCATTAGATCTCCAGCTGGCTCTTCTTAAGTACCTTCGTTTGTGGTCGCGAAGGAACTATAAAATCATCGGGAGAATTTCAAAAAGTTGCTGGATATTTTCAAGAGAGTTGCTGAAGTGGGTCTTCGACTTTGAAAATATCATAAAGCGACGCTCCTTGGAGCTTTCTCAAGAGAAAACTCTACGCACATTTCCAATAAGATTTTCTACTTTTTTGCATGAAATGAAGCTCTAACTTTCTTCGTCAGAGCGATGCTTGCAAGAATAGTTTCACTGCAAAACTGGATGCCAGCAACACTGCATGTCGCGCAGAAGAATCTTAGTTGCAAAAGAAATCGATCAATTTTCGATTTATGCATCTTTCTAATTTTTTTTACACCTTTCAATTGCGCGTTGATTTTACCCTCGCACAAAAGTCGAAAGAAAAGTGTGTTAATAAAGCGGTATTCATTTCCTTTCATCTGAGTATGAGTTCGCAATGTTGCTCACACATTGTGACTAAATAAATCTCTTAGAGTTGTGAAAATTCAAAATTAACAACACTAAATATTATGTCCCAATGTCAAACTTCTTATCAATTCCGATACTCAAACAAGAAACTACCATGCATGTCTATGGACCGTAGCGTAGGCATTGCACAATTATTAAGGTAAGAGGACTCACCTGCTGCGGGAAGCATCCCCTACCAAGTTTGCAGGCGGTTACAACTGTCGATGTGAGAGAGCTATCCAAGAACTTTAGAAGAGGTCGAGGGAAGAACTTTAATGGAATAGCGCAACCATTTTGAAGTTTTGATTAATGAGAAGCCTGATCAAGAGCGCAACAGTGTTCTCATGACGCGTTTGGGTGCGTGGTAGCACGACAACGCACGAGCGTGTCACATAACGCGGCGAACGCACACCCGAACATAAAATTTCCTCGCTATCACCGACAGGGAGAAACGGTCCGAATCTCCCCTTCAAGCTCAGAAGTAGAACACTTGAAGCTATTCGTCTTTTCACTGATACAATTCATTTTTTTGAGCACGCGTACGCAAACAATTGAGGGCTGGAACTCAATGGTAATTAGGGAAAGCGCCCCTCCACAATGGCGTCATGGGCGGCCATTGGCCTTGTTTCAATCTCCTCATCAAAGGTCTTTGACTGGCAGTTCTAAAGGTCGTAAAAACTTGCAGTTTATCGCGAATATTACTTCAATGTTATCATAGTAAGACAGAAAAAAGTCATGAAATTGGAAATCTTGCGCGCTGGTAAATTAAAGTCAATAAAAAATGAGCCACTTTTATCTAACGGGGCGGTCATTTGATTGGAACTGCATCAGGCGGTGGCGATAAAACAACCACACGTTGATTCTGAAGCGAGTACCGATATGTTCGAGTCCTCATGCATCCTGAAGTCTCTTACATTGTGTGGGACGAGAGAATCCTGGACTCTGTTATGGCTGATGTATGAGCGATGTAAGTGCAATGCATGGCAGTGTTGAGGCCAATGTATGTGCGGTGCTGATGACAATATATGTGCGATGTTTTCGCCAATGTACGTGCAATATACGTGCAAGGTTGTCACTAATGTATGTGCTAGTTTGTGGCCAATGTATGTGCAATATGTGCTCATTGTTGTGGCTAGTGTACGTGCAATGTCGTAATGTTGTGGTTAATGCACGTGCAATGCTGTGATTAATGTATGCGCAACATATGTGCAACGTTGTGATTAATGTATGAGTAATGTACGTGGAATGTTTGCGGCATGAAAGGAAGGGGGCACGCGTGATACCGTTGCAGTTCAGGAAGGACTTGTGGTTTGGGCTGCGATGATTGAGTATCATCTCATTTTGTTTGAGCAATAATTATTGCCAATAATTTCCGCTTACGATTTTTTGCTCGTGAAAATGTCCATCGTTTCATAAGTCGTACCAAGTGAATAATTCATGAGTTTTAGAGGTGATAATAGTCGTAAAATTAGCGAGGGAACTATTCACATTTTTACCACGAGAAAAATCGCCTTCATCTCTGCAAAGAAGGTCTGCTGTCCAAGGTGGAACTTTGGAAGCACAACCGTAATTTATTTTGCTAAAATCCACCATACGAAAGCTGAGGCATTAACTGATGCATCGAGTGGCAATATTGACTGTGATATTCATACGTAACTGAAAAATTGACAATGATATTCCTACACCAATGACAAATTGACTGATATGCCAGCGTAACTGACATATTGACTGACAATCATACGCAACTGACAAATCGGCAGTGATATGTCAGCGTAACTGGCCGGCAAATTGACTGATATGCCGACGTAACAAATTGATAGATACTCATACCCAACTGACAAATTTATTAATATGCCTACCTATCTGACAAATTGATAGTGATGTTCCTACACAGCCTCCAAATTGAGAGTGATATTCTCAACGAAACTGACAGCTTTTTAGCTATGTTCCGTTCGCTGATCAAAAGGTCGACGAACGCGCGTACGCATGTACGTCTGGGATGTCGCAGGCAGTCACCTTGTCTTTCCCATCTCACTAAATTATATAACGAGCTTCGCTCTCTTCAAACTCCCGTTTGCCGCATTGCTGTAGCGTGACGCTGGGATGTTCGAACGATCCTATCGAATGAGTTCATTAAGTCGTTCATTACGCGATTGAACTATTCTTCATTTTTTAGCGCATTTACATGATAAGCTTAGGAATATGAGGCTGCAATGATAAAACTAATTGTTGATAAGCTTAGGAATACGTGGCTGCAATGATAAAACTAACTGTTAATATATATCGTGGTACTGCCTGCGCAGAAATTAGTGAGGATGATGGGCTGAATAGCCGAGACTGAGGTGCCTTTCCCGTGCTTCCGGCTCGCTACGGCCCAGAGAGCGCTCTCGTTATGGGCCAAATTTTCAGGTGTCACATGAGGCCAATGCGTCATTTATGTGTCACTTAACTTCGTTTATGAGGGTTCTAAGAATTTCAAGTATACCTTGAGGGAGACCTCATGCTTCCATGCGACATTGTCTCATATCTGGGGATTTTCCCCTTGTGCGGAAAGTACGGGACACTTAGGCGAGGTTGCCAGCAAGGATTTTGTTGAGTATTGCGCTTGACTCAAAAAAGATTTGCTTATTTTTTAAATGAACGAAGTTTCGTAGAAGCAGAAGTGCACATTTTATGCACTTGCGCGCATATTCAACCAAGTTTCGGAATAAACTATAAGAATTTAAAACCAAGTTGTATTACTTCTAATGTCGATTGTTCTTGACGGCGGTCCCGCGAAGATCAAGGAAATGGGGATACCCCTTTTTTTTATCACGGTGTGTAATGTGGGAAACTGATTGCAAAGTAAAATTGTAATTTTACTGTGGCATTTTTTACCATCGATCATAAAAAGGGACGGACCGAAAAGAGATCATTTGGGACAATATGAAAGTGGTCTGGAAAATTTTTCCACAAGGTCGTAAATAAAAACTTAGTGGTTTACCCCTGCTGCGTAGTGAAAGCGCTTTCCCTCTCACCCTCGCACCTGGGCTGCCTTAGAGCGGAGGTTGGGTCCCAGACCCGCCTGATCAGGGCACTATCGACGCTGGTGCAACACAACTCTACGTTGTATTGCACATCTGCCTGGCGAGTCCGTGGGATTAAAAGTAAGTTTTGGATTCGATAAATATAAAATTAGAGACGTGTTCTCAAGCAGGAAGATTTGCGTATAAAATAAAGTTAACTCAACTCAATTTGTATAATTTTTCAGTTTTATTGATGCATACTAATTTTCTGTCTTTTCCTTGACCCTTTAGAAGTCAAGTTTTTCATACATGGCACGTTGGAATTTATTTTTAATTCTAGGACCTAATGGAATGAAGATATGTTCAGAAATCACCGTAGAATTTTATACAATCCGAATTTGATGTTGAGCATGTAGCAAACGTTGGGGAAGAATTCAAAATCATCATTTCAAGTCG
>VOMN01023370.1:0-16642 GCA_014899125.1 Orchestia grillus | reverse complement strand
GTGTGTTCGTGTTCGCGGAGAGTTGAAAAACACGAAATTTGCTCCAAAGATTGATAGTGTGGACGGGCCTTTAGCTTATACTTATATATTTTTTCTTGATACCTCAGTGTCAGAGCGAAGATCCAGGGTGGCGACTGTCTGATTCGTGTGAATTTTGATGAGGTCTTAATTGACGTTGGGAAGTCCTATATAATGCGATATTTTATCTCAATGCGGAACGGACAACCTGTCAAGGAAATTGTACCATCTGTTCTAATGATGAATTACTAGTAAATGCCGATAATTACCAAATGTGAACTGCTTTGAATTGTGAAAAAGCCATCAGTAATTTTTAAATGATAATATTTATCATTAGGCATTCACTGTTCGATATTGTGCGAGTTAAAACTTTCAACCTTGCACCCCAGGTTCCTTGAGGTAAATTTTTACCATTGTTTCAATAGATGTTGTTCCACTACATTAGTTTATCCCCTAAATTCTGGCCGGATTTTAAACATAGAAAACGGCTGATGAAATTATACATTTTATCAAAAATTTATCTTCAATACAATTAGTTTTCACGACTATCTATGTCTTCTTTCCATTTTATTGCGAGTTTTTTATTCGCAGAACTGAAAACTTCTTTCAGTTTCAATGATAATTCCGAAGTGCCAGTTACGACTTCCGCGTAAATAGCGTGAGCTCATCCATTCTAATTACCCTGAAAACCACCGAATAAATGTTAGTTTGAACAAGCAAAGTCCGCAAGATAAAGAGGAATGAAGAATTTTTCCCAACCAAGTTCATCAAGGTTGTAGGACGTCATTTCTGCAGAGTGAGGTTAGAACTGACATTTCAGAGTTCTTCTTTTTGAAACCGAAAGAGTTTTTCGTAGTGGGATTCCAGAGTTTGTAAGTAGATTGCTAGAAGTCAGGTAATCTTGGAGACTACATTTACGTAAAAATTAAATTAAATTAAAGATTTGATCACTCATTTTATTTATTTAAAATCTAGACAAAACTTATGATATGATCATACAAACTTCGAAAAAACGTATCTTTAGAGGCATGGGATGGCTGTAGGCGAGAGGACGCATCGTGACTTAGAACTCAATATTTGCTCTCAAAATGAATAATAACCTGAGGTGCTCTCGTTCTTCAACAATTTGACCAGAAATGGTGATAAAAATCGTGAAACTAAATGCACGTGCGCTAAGGACAAAAGTGAATGGGCCTTGCATAATGAGAGGCAGACATGGATCACAGACGAGTGATCCGAGGTCCCTTCTCTTTGATCCGAGTCTGTGTGCGTGAGATGCGAGGTCGTCGTCACGTAGTATCAGAGGTAAACGATGGATAATTAAGTCGCCCTTGGAACGTAAATCATGCGCACTACTACAACAATGTGTCGCTGGAATTTCTGCCCAAGGTTTGGGGTATAAGTGCAATTTAATTGGAGATTTTGATTGAGCAGCCCGTGCGGTAACGTGGGTCACGTGATGACGGTCGTTGCAGCGATGGCGAAGGTCTTCTTTGCTGTCGAAAATTTAACTTACGTAAAATTTAGAGGGATAAATTCATCAGGAAAGAAAAATTGAGGTAGCTACTCTGTCAGCGAAATATCTGCTAGCTATAGCGTTGTCCTACTGAAATGTATCGTTATGTGCGATAGGATTCACATATTAGATAGCTGCCGGTATTCGGTGTTGCATCTGAGAAACTACTGAAGGTTTAATAGCGTTTATAGATGGTTATTTAACATAAAGGCGAAGAACTAATCACTGTTTCTTCTCAGAAATTAGAGTGAAGAGTTCTTCATCATTTTTTAATGCCTGTATAGATAATTGTCTCCAAAACATCAGAGCTCGACGAAATCAGTATCACAATATTACTGTATTTTTTCTCGATTTATATTTTGACTGATCAGCAGAATTGTGAAATATACACTTGATTTTTTATCAATTTCTTCCTACACCAATGAGGTCGCGCGTAACTTATTAATTTATTTCAGATTGCGTGACTCCAGGGCTGAATTATTCCCCTCAGAACGAAGCTCAATCAATCTCGAAAGTCTCGCTGTGCTTTGCTTGGTTAAGCACGAGCTGCGGTGAAGTGCACCAGTTCTCTTAGGGTAACTTATTCGACGAGTTCAGTGGTGCATCCGAATAAATTTTTCGGTCGAGATGGGGCACTGTGCACCTCAAGCTCTGTGGCTACACCTGCGCATGGAGCTAGTGTGCAGGACTTACGGTAGGCATTCATGCTGGACTTTTATGAGGCATGTGTGCAGGACTTACGGTAGGCATTCATGCTGGACTTGTATGAGGCATGTATGCAGGATTTTCAGGAGGCATTCATGCTGGACTTTTATGAGGCATGTATGCAGGATTTTCAGGAGGCATTCATGCTGGACTTGTATGAGATATGTATGCAGGACTTGCAGGAGGCATGTATGCAGGAGGCATGCATGCAAGACTTCAGGAAGCATTCATGCAGCACTCTTATGAGGCACGTACGCAGGACTTGTATGATGCATGTACGCAGGACTTGCATAAACATGTAAGTCGTAATACCACAGTCCTGCACCAGGCTGAGATGAGTCGTTTGGTCGCCAGAGGCCCGTGAGAGCCACGAGAGCCGCCTTGTCACAAGGGTGCACGTAGCATTATTCTAGCTGCAGTAGCAGCGGCTGCAGCTTGCACATCTTCGAGTCCAGTGACGCGCGTGAACGGAAGTGTGCGATATGTACTTATTTAACGAAAGAACGTTTTCATGGGGTATGTGAAATAAATATATGTGAGAATTAACAAAAGTTGGATTCTATCACAGGTTCCCACAAACCCATAATTTATGTACAGGGTGTTCGGAAAAATAGCTACAAAATTTCGCACTAACCGGAAAGTGGCAAACTTAGCACTTTTTTCGCAGAGTTTCATACAGGTAAAAGTGTTTAGTTTGCCACTTTCTGGTAGGTGTGAAATTTTGTACCTCTTCTTTCCAACACTCTGTATTCATATAAATATGTAGCTTGTATAACGCGTTCAAACTTATGACATCAACAGGGTTCTGAAAAATTACTTTGATGCTAAGATTTACATAGCTTCACGATATGACGGTGGTAGATTATGGAAACATCGTGGAGAGTCAACATGCAACATGCAGGCAAATGCGATGGGAACATTCATTCCATAGAGCATTAAAGAGAATCACCAGTTTGTAATAAATGTGTAATTTCACGAACGCTACGGAATAAAAAATAACATCGTGCCTACGTAAGTTTGTTCATAGGGGAAAGGTCAGAAACAATTACCCTTTCTAATTTACTGTACTTGGTATTATGATTGCCTGTATTCATATTGTTACGGATTAAAATTTGACAGTAATGCTAAGAACATTCAAAATAAAAATAAAAATAGGTAATCATGATGCCAGGTACAGCGAATTAAAAAAGGTTCACTACGCTTGACTCACCCTGTTCATTCTAACTAGAAAATGAGAGCGAAGATAAAAAAGTACACAGCTTCCTCACTCGGCGTAGAAGCACGTCCACTCAACCAACGACGCAGCACAGTCCTCATTATTGAATGAGGTAGAGCGTAAAATTACCGCTGTTAATCTTAAAGTAATGGTAGAAGGCCAATTGCAAGCAGTTCAGAATGATTCATTCGAACATATGACCTCAGAGATGAGGGTACGCGATTCTCGTAAGTGTCGCTCCTCGGTTGTAATCGTAAAACAGAGACGACAGTCTTGCATCACAGTATAACAACTCCTCTTGCCTCAGACCTTTACCTCGATTGTGAGTTGGTCGTTCTGCCTTCTCATTTGATTATTAATTGTTGCTGAGGGGCAGCAGGGCCCCTCACTGTCTGTGTCTAAAGCCAATCACTGTGCGCGTGTTGAGAGCTAGGGTTCGCGTGTGTTGAGAACCAATAATTGTGTGTGTGTTGAGAACTAATGACTGAGTGTTTTGAGAGCCAAATGATTGTGTGTGTGTTGAGAGCTAGAGTTTGTGAGTGTTGAGAACAAACAATTGTGTGTGTGTTGAGAACTAATGACTGAGAGTAAGAGCCGAATGATTGTGTGTGTGTTGAGAGCTAGAGTTTATGAGTGTTGAGAACCAATAATTGTGTGTGTGTTGGGAACTAATAACTGAGAGTAAGAGCCGAATGATTGTGTGTGTGTTGAGAGCCGCTGATTGTGTGCGTTGGGAGCACCTGAATGAGAGTATGTGGGGAGACGAACGGAGTGTGTGGAGAGACGAACGGGGTGTGTGGGGAGACGAACGGAGTGTGTGGGGAGACGGACGGAGTGTGTGGGGAGACGGACGGAGTGTGTGGGGAGACGGACGGGGTGCGTGACCCACACACAAGAAGGAGCTGCGTTCTGGGAACTCTGGGAAGTACTGCGCCTAAACAAATAGTCCTCTGCCAGCATCAGGGTTACATCATGTACGTATGTACGTACGTAGACGGCAACCAAGAAGGTTTCTGTCGTTTCAAGTCGACATCAAAACCCAAATAAAGGAGATAACTTTTTCAGGGTGGCAAAGAGTACTTTGTACACGTGAAGATATTGAAGGGTTACAATAGGTCATGGCGTGATGACGGCTGTGGCATGACAACCGTCTGGGCACCTAAGTTCTAAGATAACTCTAGTAACCACTTTTGTTTTAAGAGCAGATGGAAATAATTATGCACTAGACCTCTTCCCAGATCCTATTGGCTAATTTAGTTGCCATTGTCACTCGCTCATACGGTGGCTAGAGTAGCCAACATAGGTGGTATATGGTGGCTAGNAGTATGGTGGCTAGAGTAGTCAACATAGGTGGAGTATGGTGGCTAGAGTAGTCAACATAGGTGGCATATGGTGGCTAGAGTAGCCAACATAGGTGGCATATGGGGGCAGTCGCCTGCGATGTAGATTCATGCAAATTAGTCAAGCCTAACCTCCTCTATAATGTGAATTTGTCACATCATATAGTTGCATCATACATTTTGCTCACATATTTAGCCCACTACAATAATGCAAACGTAAAAGAAATTGAAAATTCTCAATATTCCAATTACAGTACTAACGGTTTGAGACAAGCGACTTGTTGAAGAAATGAGGATGAAGATCTGGTCAGCAGATCTCGTGAGAATGCAGATTTGGTTGGCAGATCTGGTCAAGTGAGGATACAGATTTGGTTGGCAGATCTGGTCAAGTGATGATGCAGATCTGGTCAAGTGATGATGCAGATCTGGTCAAGTGAGGATGCTGATCTGGTCGGCAGGTCTGGTTAAGTGAGGATGCAGGCCTGGGCGGGGTTGGTAAGGAAAGAGATCTTTAAAATGTTCGATGAATGGGTGCATTAATGAACGATTGTAACTCCTTCGACGAACGCGGCGTGTCTTACAAAAGTTCTCTTTGAGCGGACATGCCATGGCTTAGCGGGCAATGCAGGATGCAGTTCGCACAAAGGTGAAGAATGAATTAGTAAAAGTGCTTCTAGCGTGTAAATTAAAAATTGTTAGAGTTTAAGGTTAATTACGAGAGTTTCTTTCTGATCCACGTGATAAATGAAGACATTAGAACACAAGCTCTTTATTATTTTTCATGAGAAGCGAGAAGGGCTTTTGATGTCAGGGTAGCAAAGCATCAAATGACTTCATTACCTCAAGTCCCTTCATCAAAATGGCTGGTAGAACATAACATGAATAATGAAATTTATTTTCTGGCATTCAAATACATTCATGCATACATGCATGCATCCATTACATACGCAGGAATGCTCGCGGGACTATGCGAGTGTGTGTCCGTGAATGCATTCACACTATTCAACTCTAGAAGGACGAACTTATTTTTTAAATAAATGAAATATTACGTAAATAGTTATTCATACTTAATGGACCTGCGTGCCTACTCAACCTAGTTTTGATCGAAACAATGAGAATTTTAGGTTATCCTGCGTATCTCGTACGTCCTTCAGGAACGACAGTGCTCCGCATCACGTCAGGAAGCAATTATATTGCGACTCAAATGATATTTGAGACCCAAATGACATTGCGACTCAAATGATGTTTGAGACCCAAATGATATTGCGACTCAAATGATATTTGAGACCCAAATGATATTTCGACTCAAATGATATTTGAGACCCAAATCTCACCCCACGGACACGTGCGATGAGTGAGAGAGGGAGTGACAGCGAAGGAATGCGCTGATGTTGTTGCACGTGTTCGTTGGAAGATACAGATGAATTCAATCAATGAACACGAATTTGCGCTTACACGGTATAGAATCTCTTCTTGTTGCAGCGTCAAATGCATAAGAAAATCTGTGTATTTACTTTTTGCTCATTTTTTCTAAATTCGCTGACCTGCGAAAGCGTCGAAGATTAACCAACAAATATTCATGAATTTAAATTTTATTTTTCGAATAGTAAGAGATACGAAGGGAAGACGAGCGAACATTAATTCACACGATAATTTCTATTTTTCAACATCACGGAAAGTGTGCTCGATCGTATCTTTTGATGTGCCGCACTTACATGTTTGCAGAACACAAAAATTCTCACGAAATTGCTTCACATCATCAGTTGAACGCTCAATTAAAAGTTACTCCTTCAAATTCGCAGTGTTCTAGGGCGAAGAAAATGAAAACCTGTAACGTAATGACAGTGCAAAGCAGCACTCGGAAAGAAAAATCTTTGACCGCTCAGTGAATCAAATCTTCGTGCGTTTACCATGAGAGGTCGACTCTGCGTAATCAATCAGATGGGTCACACCGTGTACCCTAAAATTTAGTCTTCTACTAGGACAGCTCAAGACCGCTGAGCGATGGTGAAAGGTGAGGAAAACGGCCAGTGTTGCAGAAGTGTGTGTAGTTTAAATCGAGTTCTCCAAAAAACTGGTCCCATTAGCAGCTGAGGATGTTGACATTTCCATACAGCTGTTGATATAACTGCACAACACGAAAATGCTTTCACCGAAGTCGCGGAGTAGGAAGTTCTCGGGGCTCCCTATGCCCCAGGCAGAGTTCATCACTTATTTTTTCTTGCTATCTAGTGTATACTTTGAGTAAACTATCTGTCTGCTTTAACAACACGGTGCAATGTTCTTTTTTCCAGGTGAGAAGACCGTCAATGAGGGAATTTCCGGGGGGAGCTGAGCCGCAGGGCAAGAGTATCCTGTCCCCCTGAACCTGTCCCCCACAACCTGCCCCCCACCCCCGTCTCTCTCGCTGGATCCTGGTCCAAGAACGTTCGCGGTTGCCGGGCCTCTTCAGCTGACTTCACTGCCGACTCGCAAATTTTCATGGAGTCGTGCGAGGCCACCACAGGTCGACTAGAGACCCGGAAATAAATGGCATCGTCACTCAAAAAAGAAGAACCTTTAATCCAATCAAAGGGACATCAAACTTTGAGTTTTCAGTGGCTTTTGACTGTTCCTGAGTGAACTGAGGAACGCGTGGCTAAATCTTCCATTTCCGAGGGAAGCACTCCGTGTTCATATGAAAAGAAATTCGTTCCGTGTGCATTGAAGTAATCGCGAGTCCATAAATTAAACTAAAGATCTATGCAGATTGAACAAAGAACACAGGATTTGGCTTTCACTAAGAACAGTAAACCGCTACGGAAGATCAGTCGATACCCCCGCTGAAGAGGTTAGATAGGTGCAGTTTATTCCATGTGAAGCCATGACCGAAGATTTCTCCGGTTTTTATGCTACGAGAAGTTACAGTGTGATATCCGGTCACCATCTGGTCGTTTTAGCTCCCCGGATGCGAGTTCACAGCATCATGCATGTTTATTTTGCGTCATCTGTACTAGAGCACCTGTGACATTGACACACGATCCTTCCGTTAGGTTGCGCAGGAGTGACGTCGCTTTGTACTTCTGCAGTCGAGCTGCATGCACGTGTTCTACCACGTGAAGTCTCGCAACACCTGTGAAAACCCGTCAGGTAGAAGTTTATTTGAACGTGAATTGTTTCTTCTTGTTATAAACAAGAATGTTCGGAGATTCACTTAGCCCTTGAGTGCTGGGAATAAGAATAGCTATCGAAATCTGTTTATTACCCGGTAGGTTGAATGTGCCAAGTAAAAGCTAAAGTGTCCTTTAACGACTCTTAAGGGTTAAAACATCTATTGTTTTATACGTCAGGTTCCCAAGTGTATATTTTTATTCCTACCTGAAGTAAATTCTGAAGTTCATCATTAAAAAGTAATAACTTTATCGTTATAGAACAACATCTAATTTGAGCTCTAAAGCATGCAATGATATGAGAGTCTATAGCCTAATTTATGTATGCATTCATACATGTAACTATCAAAACGGCTTCAATTTTCGACGTATCATAGCGGTGTGCTGGCCAAGTGTCGCGTAAATTAATACTTTTTACTTCTCTTCAACTGTGTAAGAGTAGGTCATCATGCATTATTAGCTAGAGTAAGAAAAAACTCACGCGCGGGGTTAACAAAAAATATTATCTGGAAGTTGGCTTACTGTATATTTGAACACGAGTTGTTACCTGCAAAAAAAAACAATGAATGAACTCACTCGGAAGCTCTGCCACTATCATTCGCACATTTGCTAATGCAAATAGACTCAGGAACTTTTATGATCTCAAAATTGTGTCGCTTTTTTGCAGGATTTTTTCGCTCCCTTGTGAACTTGACGCGAGCGTGTGGGATGTGCTGTAGAGTCAACGTTGTTTAACCGGATATGTGAAGGGGAAATCCTGGCGTCCGCGACGTTTCTTCCTCAGATTACTTCTATTCTTTGAGGAAATATTTCTCACGCGAAAATATACATGCATTTTCTTAGTTTTGGTTAAATTTATGAGGGCTGACCCAGACACTTAAACTGAATTCGATCGATTATGAAGAAGATTTTTACGATGCCACTCAGTATGACTGCAGCAAATATTCTCAACCCTCGAGCAACCTTGTGTTTGCAGGGCTTTGAGCGGCGATTGCAATTTGAAACGAAAAATAACGAGGCAGGATGCGACTGATAAATGATTCTCATCTTTGCGTCAAGCACATAACGTTCTGCGAAAACCTGTTGCTTGTGCTGTCCGCGGTTGCCAGCTAGTGCATTTCCGCTAGTGTGTCTCTCGCAGCCTCGCAGGTGAAGCTGTCGTCGAAGGTGACTGGTGCATCCGCAGCCAGTCACGGTGCGACTCTTGCGTCACGTGGTCGTGCACTTGTCCAAACTTTCGTCCCACGGAAATGAGTGGGAATCAAGCGAGGGTAACAACACTCGAGGGAGATTACTCCGCGTGCGCGTTGATGGTCGAGATGTTTTATGTCGTGTTGGTATTTTACGGAAAATGGTGTCCACTCTGAAATTTCTGTACTTTCGTGCAAAAACTTGTTGCATCTCAAATGCAGTGATTTATCAATTTAGATATCTGAAATTGCGTTTGATTGTTAGAAACTTCGTTTTGATTTTTGATGTAATTCGGTATGCACTGTTACAATTACTCCACGAAACAATTTTGCTCATTCGATTCAAATTTGATTAAACAACACCAAGCCGATTTTGACAATGAGGATTAAGTACAAAAATTCCATGCCACGGCTATTAAACAATATCAGCTCCAACTTTTATCGCCCCATAGCGCCAGGAGAAAACCTTCATTCAACACAAAAACCTGACCGTTGAGAGCATTCTGAAGTGCCAAGTCCTACCCCACAGTTCGGGTCTCTGCCCGGGGCTTCCCACAGCCCATTTCCACTCCCCAAACCAGTTCTTTTGAGCCTGAAAGCCTGAGTGCTTGAAAATGGTTTTCCAATGCGGTACTTTTGTACGCATTGAATTTGAAAAAGAGCATAAGATTTGAGGAGTTCAGAGCGTGGAAAGGCATGAGAACACGGGTGCTCGATATGATTTTCCAATGCAAAACATGTGTGCGGATTGGGGGGATTCCAAAGCGTTTGACTATAGAAATGCGTATGGCTATATGCTTCAGGTATATTTTCTGTCTGAAATAAGTTGAAAATTATTGAACATAACTCACGTATTAATTATCCGGTATGCTAAAATTCACCTTCAATGTACTAAAAATACTGTGCTAAAATGACATTTCCAAACACAACACTTAGATCAGCCATCATTGTTGTAACAACCAATAGATCCGGCAAATATATCTCCCACCTTTCAATTATCCAAAATTAAATAAATTATTCAAAGAAACTATCACCAACAAGCTAGTGCGATAGAAATAACGTGTAATTTTAGAATAGGTATTCTGCTGTTCCCTATAACCAAAGGATTTTCATGTCTACATTCCCAGTACATCTGACCGTCAACGTGTGAATGTCGGTGACTGGTGGCAGTGCTCTGCGTGGTCATTTTGTGTCCGTACATTCTGTCCACAGTCTTTCTGAAGTCGATATGCGTGTGTTTCACTGTTGGGCTGCTGGTTGTGTGGTGGGGAGCTTGCACCAAAAACTAAAGAAATAAAATGGAAGTAAATCAGTTTTATTTACTTGCTCTTAAGTGGTACCTCCTCGATTGAAGGTGTTTATGTATGAAGGTAACTTTTCTTTAGAAAAACACGTATGTACTGAATTGTAGAGTTGTGACGTACCAGCATCTCTGCAAGACACAAATTTCAGACTTCGCCTTTTCAATGAGACAACCCATCTTATCTGACCGCGTACAATTGGCGTCATTTGGCTCTTGCCTCATATTCAAATGTTTTCATCCTTAGCAAGCGCCTTAGCGTCTTCAACACGGGTTCAACTTCCATAAAAAATAAAAAATATAAATTGTAATACATTAGGAACGATAATTGTATGCATTCGAGTATGAGTCGAACTAATTTCACTTCTAAAGTAGAACACCTGCACCTGTCCAATAGCCCCTACTTCACAACATGTGAGTAAGTTTTTTCGGGATCTTGCGTTAAATGACTCCTTGGGGCCAAAAAAAAAAACAGAAAGAACCTCTAGTCTAGAATGACGTTTGTGTATGTGCGGCTCAAGTGGTTGCTTGCTTGTCTCCTAGTTCGATACCCTTAGCGGAGTGCTTCCCTTACGGAAATTAGGTTTGAACAGGATACTTCTAGAGTCTAGACAGTCGGCATCCCAGTGTGGCCTGGGATGGCCACCCAAACTTCTTCCAAGGTGTGTGTGTGTGTATGCTTGTGTGTGTGTATGCTTGTGTGTGTGTGTATGCTTGTATGTGTGTGTGTGCTTGTGTGTGTGTGTATGCTTGTATGTGTGTGTGCTTGTATGTGTGTGTGGGCACGTGCGTTGCTGTGAGACACACAAAGACATCGCCGTCGGCCCAAATAGAGGCAGGGGCTCAGGCACTCAAACATCCAAGCCCTGGCGCTCTGCTGACCAAATCAAGCTCAGGTATAACGCAATTCTAACGGAAAAATGGCCGTTTCTTCCGCGTGCGTCCATTTTTTTGGCGCTCCGTGGCTGTCGCTTGCACTTCTGTTGTCGTTGCAGCTGATGTTCATTTTTTAACCCTTTACTCCCTGAGGGGAATTTTAAGCTACCCTAAAATTTAATTTTCACATTACTTAAACATTACTTAACCCGTAGGGCCCTAGTGTGACTCAAGTTTGGGATAAATTTATCTCTTACATCACTTTTATGATGCTAAAACGGGTTTAAATTCTCCTCTAAATAGCTGATGACGAATGGGACAAGTGATGCACCTATTCCATTCATGTTCTTTCATTCAAGCACCATGCAAAAGTATGATGAGTTACTGCCCACAATGAATTTGTGGCCGTAAAGGGTTAATTGAGGTCGTTACATGAAGCTATAGGACTAGGGAGAGAGACGCGGTCGATTTGATGATATAAAACGGGGAAATGGAGGGAATGTAATCTGGACTTCTTGGAAGCCGCTTCTCAAAATGTGATTGAAAAAATCTTCAAACAGAGTAGTAGTGATTTATATAATGAAAAAGTATACTTATCATTTAGTAGAAGAAGTATACGCTTTTGCATACTAACGAAGAGTATACGTAAAGTATTTGTACGACCAAAATGCTTGAACTGTAAAAACGAATTTTTCGCTATGACAATGTCGGATTTTCTGATTTTTTTGGCTAATGGTGCATTTACTTCTTTGTCATCTCAATCTAGCGTGAATCCACAAACTCATGAGAAATAAACTTAATAGCTCAACTGCTTAGTCCGTTATCTCCACTCTGGCCGAGCAATTATATTGGCAGAACTACTCTCATTTTTATAGCAAGAAAAAGCGCATGGTTGTTTTTACACCACTCCGCCACGGCGAGACTCGAGGCAGGCTGGCGCAATGCGTCCTTGAACTCGGCAACCACGGACCGTTCCTTCTGGCGGTTGATCCATCCTGTTCCACTCTTGCATTTGTAAACAAGCATGGATGGAAGGAGAAAGTAATGGCAGGCTTGTCGTTCGACAATATTTAGTTAGGAATGAGGACAAACACAATTGCAATAACAATCTATGAAGCCACACGGCTGAATGTGTCAGAGTACTAGATTTGTTTAGTGAATTGATAGTTTTCAGGTACAGATCAACCTAAAATTTAGGTCACTGGGAGTGTGAATCTAAGAATTAGTCAGTCTTGCGATATTATTGATTGAGGAATTCACCCTCATGATTTTCCTTCATTACACGCATAGGAAATGATGGCTCAACGTCGGAGCATACGTTTTAGCAATCATTCAATTTGAACTTAATGAGGTCGTGTCCCAATCGAATCGCTACCCAGCGGTAATTATAATACTTACAGCCCATGATTCCGCAAGGCATAGCTCTGGTGCGGAAAACACGAACAGTTTGGGTCCCGAAGCAATGCTGGCACTCGGTGACGTCACGCGCAGAAGTTTGAGTCCTTCGTAAAGAGATGTGTGCAAGGTTCATATGCTCTTGTCTTTATGCATGGTGAATAAATTGTATGATAGATAACAATTATACACAATGGTATCGAGTCTAATGAACACGCACGCTTATTGTATACTTCGTCTCAATTAGATTTTTTATTATATTTTCTTATACGTGTTTTAGAATTTTTTCAATGAGGATTTATGTTTAATACTGAACTTTATTGATATCTCAAGCAGACAAGAAAGATTATTTTAATGTGACTTTGATTGCTTCGTGTTATTTTATCGAATACTGCAGTAGGTATCGTGAGCTACGTATTATCCCGATGCCAGTGGAGCGGTTAACTGTTAAATAGGGATAGATACCGATTTAGTGGGAGAACACGGCTGGACTGAAGTAAGAATCTACTTTGATATATATGACAGGGAGGGTAATAAAAGAATTCTCGGACATGTAAAACAGAAGTTGTTTGTTTTAGGTCTAAATCCTCGTCATTAATCCAAGTTTACTCAGGGAATTCTCGAGAGGACTTTGACAGAGGTCTGACACCTGAAACAAATATCGTCAGTTATCACAATAAATCAGAAGTGGGTGCATCGCTTTGATTTCTTTCAGTGGTCTGTTGCTTTTGGTAAAATGAGCAGTGTAGTTGTCTTACGTTTATGAGTTCCTAACGAAGCATCCATATCGTTGTGTGAAAGGAGAAGATCATTGTCTCGCTCATTATTTCTAAGCCTGAGTTCTCAGACTTGAAATTTTTAACTCTATTCGGAATTGTTTTGGGTATTTGAGAGTATGTAACCAATATTGTTTGTGAAATACGGTAATGATATGTCAGATGTTGTCAAGGATTAATCCCTGTAAATTTTGTGAAGTTGGTTTCCTCACCCTAACCATCACTGATTTCTATACATAGACTACGTGCTTTACTCATAAGAAAACATTACCAGTATGGATAGTTCCATCGACTGTATCAATACAAATTTTAGTTTTTTTGAGCAATATCCGAACTTTGAAGAGAGCTTATTTGTGTCACTTATTGCGTACGCTATTTAATTTCGAAATTCCAGTGAGTAAATGTCTTGTGAACGATAAAATCCCCTCGAGTCGTAAACGTTTAAAGGAAAACATCCTTCCTTCGAAGGGTCTTGTGGATGCGTGGATCCTTGGTGTAATACATGACTATACGGCATTTATATATCTCTTTAAATGCAAAAATAATTAAAATAAGTGCAAATTTTTCAAATCAAAGAAGTAGTAGAAATAGCAAGTTTTTTAACTCTATTGGCAGTGAGCAAATGATCTTGTATTAAGCTTACTGCTTCATCGATGGGTGTCCTCTAAGTTATTGTACAGATGAAGACATGGCCGTCTTGGAATTCTTTCTACTACTCACATTAATGGTGAGAGTCTCGCTGGATGCTATTTATTTTCTGTATTAGTGATCAGCACGTTAAATGGCTGATCCATTCCATTGAAATGTTGTCTAGTAAGTGAGCAATAAGCGCAAAAATATTTGTTTATAATCTAGCACGTCTTTGATAGCAAAAGCCTATTATTATCCAGATTAGGTTATTTAACTAATCTCGATGCTCAACCCATTCCAGTTTCGGGGGGTTGAAAGTCTCAGGCAGTCGTAGTTTGGGTATGAGAAAACTTCCCTTGAGTCCATTCACTAAACGTAGCGTGGAACTTTCGTCTTGAACTGTAAGTATTCATATCTACAAACCTTACAGTTCCAGATAAATATAGTTTATGAGTTCATTGACTTGAGACTTGCCAAAGTTGCTTAGAGCCCCACACCGTTTCAAGACATGGGTGAAGACAAAGGAAAGGACAACGTCGTATTTACGGATGAAAGTGGGAATCCGAAGCCGCGGAACTCCGTCGCTGCGACACCTGACTTGCCCACAGCGAACAAGGCGAAGAAGGACTTGTCCAAGAGCGATGCTGGGCTCGAGGAGAAAGACCAGGGCCTCACTTGGTCATCGCTCAAGAAGGAGTTAACAATCAACAAGGAGTTGCTGCCTGTGAAGTTGGTGACGTTTTGTGTCCATGGAGGTGAGTTTGAGAAGCCCGCGTTGTTTCTTGACATTTACGTACGGGTTGCACATATATTTTTAGTTTTGAAGTGATTAGTTATTCATGGCCCGGAGGATTTCAAGGTGCATGTGGTTGGTCAGAGGAACTCACATTATCAGGCTTTCTTGAAATATGTCGAGAATGTTTAACGCTTTGACTGCGACGTGTGCCATATATGGTACACGCGATCATCTAACCTAACCTAATGTAACGAAAGCACTAAAATATATGAATGCAAATTTTTAATTTTCCATATAATTTGTGTTCATTACCCCCATTAAGCTAGTTTGGATTAGGGTAAAATGACTAGGATAACCAAATTTGTGACAGCGAAATCCTTCTATTTTAAACTCGAAGCCAAAATTTTTGTCGACATGAAATATTTCCTGCGTGAAGAATCGCAGTCAAAGTGTTAAGAAGTACAATTACGAGTGTCTTCACCTCTCAGGGGCATAGGATAGGCCATAGGCAATAGTGCTAAATTAGGTTTATCAATCCTATACCCTATGGATTGACCACCAGGGGAACACTGGTTACCTAAACTCTTGCGAGGCCTTCGGGACTTCTCTCTTTCGTTTCCACTTGGTTTCTTTCCATTTTCATGCCTTCTTGGCTAATTATTCATTTTTTCTTCCTCTTCTCTCATGTTGCTGTTTCTAAGCGTAGGGAATCCTGTGTGGGTGAACACCTTTGCATAGATTCCAGATTTCCCAAAGTCTATGCTAAATGGTCCTTACTCTTGGCCATATTGAGATCGCATTCCGAGTGGCTGGGGAGCCTTAATTAAACTGACTAATAATTGTACGAGGGTCTTGAAATGTGGGTAGTGTTACAAATGTGTCCTAAATGAAATTTATTCTAATAGTATAAGTATAATTTTAAGCTAATTTAATTTGGCCTATCGCAGTAACAAAATAGCAAAAATATGTTCTGATGCAGAATGTGAGATGTCCTGTTCTAAAGTTCTATTGAATAAGAGATCGCGATGCTGTTGAAAAAGTGCTCCTAATTTTATAATGTGGGTGGTTAAAATAAGTTGTAAAATTTCAAATTGTGGGGAGTATTGAGACAGCACTCCTAAATTTAAACGTGGGTAGTTCGCTATTTATAATTAAACGGAAAATTTTTAAATCAAAATGTGCATGTATCAAAAGCTCGCTCTGATGAAGCAGTTTTCAAACAGTTTACACCAGTGCGCAAGTTCTTATCTTGCAGTGCATTGCGTTTTGGAAGTGCCGTCAGGATGGCATTTATTTTATTTGCATTTAAAGAAAACCCCCATACTTGGGTTATTACAATCATTAAATATATTAAATCGTGCGTTGAGAGATAGTAAAAATAATGAAAGCATGTCTAACCTCCAAACACATAGTGTTACCAGTTGAAATTTGGCACCCATTGTGGAGCAACCTAACTATAAGCATCCATACGCAGCGAAATTGTGAAATGGAATCTACGATGAAACTATAAACTCTTTAAGACCCCGTCAGCGGTAGAGGCCCTGTGTAGAGGGTACCATAAAGATTTGCCCAATAAATGATAATCGTGACTCAAATAAAGAAAAAGTGAGAAAATAAAATTCGACTTGTAGATTCAAATGTATTTTGTGAATATATTTCACAATTCAAATTTCAGAACCACCTCCTTATCAACCTTTTACCGTCAATGTGGATTTCAAATTCCACTTTCAGAAAGGATCGCCCCAGCAGACTGCGTGGGTCCCGTGAACACGTGGTCTGTGCGCGCTCGAATACA
>VOMN01023365.1:0-10881 GCA_014899125.1 Orchestia grillus | reverse complement strand
GAAGTGACAGGCCGGTGGGTGGTGAGAGAAGCTAGAAGGGTGGTGAGGGAAGACAAAGAAGGGTGGGGAGGGAAGACAAAGAGGGCTAGTGGGTAGTAACAGAAGCTAGGAGGGGGGTGAGGGAACCAAAGGAGGGTGGGTAGGGAAGACAAAGGAGGGTGGTGAGAGAAGACAAAGGAGGGTGGTGAGAGAAGACAAAGGAGGTTGGGGAGGGAAGACAAAGAGGGCTGGTGGGTATTGAGAGAAACTGGGGGTACTGAGAGAAGCCAAAAGGGGCTGGTAGGTGATGAGAGGGGTGGTGAAAGAAATGAGGTAGGCTGGTATATATTGAGGTAACCAAGGGCTGGTAGGTGGTAAGGCAAATGAATCTAAACACATTTTCCTTAATTTGAAAAGAAACTTTTAAGAGAAAAATTTATTCACTGAATAGTTTCACTTATACTAAAAAATGTCATACATATTTATTAAAATTTCAGGATTATTATTTTCTTTGAAATAATCATAAGTTAAGTTAAGTAATAAGTAATAATAAGTTAAGGAATACATTAAGGAACTAGAATTTAACCGTAAAGTTAATAACACACTCCAATAACAGCCTCATTTTAAAGCACAGCCGGAGGTCATCAATAGTGACACAACACAACACAGCCTCAGCACAAACACAGCCTCAGCACACAACACAGCCTCAGCACACAACACAGCCTCAGCACACAACACAGCCTCAGCACACAACACAGCCTCAGCACACAACACAGCCTCAGCACACAACACAGCCTCAGCACACAACACAGCCTCAGCACACAACACAGCCTCAGCACACAACACAGCCTCAGCACACAACACAGCCTCAGCACACAACACAGCCTCAGCACACAACACAGCCTCAGCACACAACACAGCCTCAGCACACAACACAGCCTCAGCACACAACACAGCCTCAGCACACAACACAGCCTCAGCACACAACACAGCCTCAGCACACAACACAGCCTCAGCACACAACACAGCCTCAGCACACAACACAGCCTCAGCACACAACACAGCCTCAGCACACAACACAGCCTCAGCACACAACACAGCCTCAGCACACAACACAGCCTCAGCACAAACACTGCACTCACTCACTCAGTCACTCACTCACTCACTCACTCACTCACTCACTTAGTCACTTAGTCACTCACTCACTCAGTCATTCACTCACTCACTTAGTCACTCACTCACTCACTCAATCACTCACACAGCCTCAGCACAAGCACAGCTTCAACACAAGCACAGCAGCAAGTCTACCACAACAAAACAGACTTCCAAGACTTGATACATTACACTTTTTTAAAGAAAGAAAAACTTCCAACCCAAATCCCTCAGAAATTTGCTCGCACCCAAGACACTGCGGAAGCCAGAGAGCAGGGCGATGATGATGCCCCCCGCAGCTCCTGACGTGTCAGGGTAGGCAACTTTGAGGGCATTGTAGGTGATGCCAAAGCTCTTGATGTAGCCTGCAGTCACCACGTTTGACAGGAACATCACCAGGACAATCACCCAGGCATACCTGCAGTGATGTACACATTAATGTGTAGTGTACCTATGTAACACAGTAATACGCTGATCTATGCAATGATGTATACATCAATATGTTATGCATATATTATTGCACTATATACTAATACACAATTGATGCTTGCTTGGTCTGTCTCTCCAGTCACGCTCATAAGGATTTGGATAAGAAAAGATTTTTGGCTCTGTATCCTAAACTAATAGTGAGCCTGTCAGACAAGACAGTCTGTATCAGTGATACTGAAAATGTTTTTATGTATCAGAGTTATCACAAATAACAGGGTATTAGACAAATTTAACATTCTTTCCCATTATTATACATGAGGTGCATCTATTAGTCTTTGTAATTATATGTAATGTGGGTAGTGATCTATACAAAGATATACCTAAGCCCATTTATTTTGCACGAGGGTCAGGTTAGGCAATGCAACATGTAATAATATATAAATGTTTACAGCAATCAATTGTATTACCATCAGGCAACAACAATGGTAAAATGAAACATTTGCTGTTGCTCAGTGTCCTAAAATATATCACAATAAATGATTTACCTGATGACCTAAATAATTTCCTCATGTGTACTCACATGTAAGTTTAATTTTAACATTACCAATCATAACTTTGTCATACAATCTTTATTGGCATTAAAATGAAATAATACTTACCTAAGAAATTCACACAGACAAGAAAGGTGGTCAAATGTTTCTTTAACATCAATTAAAAATTCTTTTTCATGGAAAGAAATGAAAAATTAACCAAAATTTTTTGTATATAACCAAGGAAAGCAGAATTCTGGTTCCAATGAATTTTTTCACACATATTTTAAGTAAGATCTGTGTGTTATTTATGCATCTAACCTCCAACATACAAAAGTGCAAAGTGTTTAAATTATATGGCATTTGTTATAACTATAATTGTGTCAATATTTTACTAAAACACTGGTTCAGTGTAATTAATTATCTTTAATTTAAAGGAATAGCATAAGTAAAATAACTGGTACTTGTTGATCTTCAATAGCTCACTACATGCCCAGCTAGAAGATCCACAAGCTGCCTCTAGCACTGTGTTGAACTAAAATATGTTAGCACTAACTGTGTTGAACTAAAATGTGTTAGCACTAACTGTGCTGAACAATCTGGACTGAACAAAGGCATGTATGTACATGAACTAAAACATTTACCTATCTACAATCTGCGTACAGTCATACCTCTTACCCCTTGTCCTTCACATCAGGCAAAGGAGTTCTGGAGGGAGTTGCCTTTGCACTTTCCTGCCTAATTTCAGTGAGAGGCACGGCAGCTGCGGTATTAGGATCTTCCGCAGCCATAGCTTTTGTGGTCTCAACGAGGGTCACAACTACAACTTGCACCTCAAAGCGGCTGCAAAGTTGGCTTCCAGCTCATAAAATTACTTATAACTCATTTGCTGCTTACAATAATTTACTGATAAGTTGTATTAAATTTTCTTAATAAAGATTAAGGTAGTTTCTTATGTTAGTTAAATTCTAATTAAAGTGTATAAAAAATCTGCAAAAAAATGTATGAAGTTTAGGAACTTGCACACACTATTAACAGGAGAAAAGTCATGGCTAGAAAACTTTTCGAATTAATATAATAAATCAATGCTCATAGACAACTTCACTATCAAATGCACATCCATCTACAGGAAAAAGAACATCTTAAAGGCAAAGAGTACCTGGAATACTACTAGGATCCAATTGTTTTACTGTAGTTCACACAATTACCAGTATTGAAAAAAAAATAAAATGAATGAAAAATAACTCAAACTTTTTATATCAATGCACAAGAGGCTTTTTGGTTTTATTGCTTCTGAGACTCGACCTCATCATGCAAAAAAAGGATATGAATAATTTACTTGCCATTTGTTATACCATAATTTAAAAAATACTGATACCAAAGTCACATGAGGAAGTATAATGTAATTAGCAATTAATCCATGGGCAGGAGGCTCACTGGCAATTTGCAAGCATGCGAGGGTATTTATAAATCATTTGACTACAAACAGTGATAATATTTTTTCAACTCCTCCATACATGAGGCCTAAGTACAATCTGCAAATTTTCAAAATGATTGGGGAGATTGAACATGGCTGTGAAGAATTGAATTACGTATGGTCATTGCAGTAGTTCAAGCATAAAAGTTATACATGGACTTAGTGTGTACCTAAGTTATCCACACAACCAAGTCTATAAGTCTAACATGGATTACAAACGTAAACCATATATGAATAAAAAATTCATGTACATGAATCAAATACTGTAAATTTTACACTCAGCATTGATGCAACAAACACATAAATTAAATAAGCACAATATATTAGAATCAAATATTGCAAATGATTTATAAATGAATCAGGTAGCTCAAACATACATCAAATACCAACGCACAATTGGGAATGGTCTCATAATGTCACCATATGCCGAGACCTTGATGGAAGTTTTGAAGCCTCATTTTATCATTATTTTCTGATGCTTGGGATATCCCAGGGTTCACTTCTGACTTCTTTGACTCTTCTTAATTGGTACTTGCGGTTTAATAGATATTGTTAGGTGGGGTCTTTTGTGTTTTATAATCTGTGGGCTCCATGGTGTTGTGGTGAGCGTGATGGCCTCACAAACAAAAGGACCAGGGTTCGAGCCTCGGCCCAGGCAAAGTTTTTCACGTGACCACGGAGTACTTCCATTGGAAAAGGAAGTTTAAATCACACATTCCTCACATACCCCACCACACCAGTAGTTGTTAGGCATTTAAAACCCAACAGTAAAATGTATTGGGATAAATAAAGGTTCTTTTTTCTCTGGTTTATTTTGGTGCAAGTACATGGTTTGACCCCTAGTTCACAGTCATGTTTAATGGGATCTGGTTCCTTTAGCTGGTGTCCACCTATTATTGTAAATATTTATCATCATTTTTTCACTATATTTTGGATTATAAATTTTTTTGGTGTTCAATATCCTTTTTCTGACCAAAATAGTGACAAGGTGTGAACAAAGTCAATACTATATTGGTCTTCTCAAGGGCTTGTGACCTCAATAGCATTTGCAGCAGCCCATCCCTCTACAGGGTCAACCTGGCCAGGAAGGGGTGAAGTAACTTGCATGCAACCCCTCTAACATAGAATGGTCCACCTCACAGAATGCAAGGAATGGAAGGCAAAAATAAGCCCATTAGATGTGAATTCTTTAGCCCATTTTAATTTTTTTTGGAGCATCTATAATTTTGGCTTCACTAGTAAATTTATTAACTATTTTATAAATTTATCAATGAGGTGGCAAAAAACTTCAACTGGGGAGTAGCCAGTCATCCTTCACAAAGGATGCAGTGACCTCCCAGGGAAATTGAAACAAAAACTTTCATCAATGGAAATTTTTTTAGGTATCTACACAGGCAAGGACAGACACTTAAAGAGTACAAGTATACCACCTAAATATGATAATGGGTAAGTTTAAGATACACTAAAGCAGAAGCACATCTTGGAGGTCATTAAAAAAAGCTAAAATTAAACTCAAAAGGAATTCAGTTAATGATTGTGCCAACAAAACTAAGAACAATTTAGTTATCTAAATGTGCCCCATTTAGTGAATCTTTGAGTGTGATTAAAAAAATTACAGTTAGATCTCTCTTTTTGGTGGGTAAGTGGTTCAAGTTACACAAATTACAAAACATTGTGCAAGGTTGCCTACAGGTCTACAACTTCTTTCCAGTTTCAGCAGATTGAGACAACTCCCCTTCCACATAAGATATTGATTTCAATTATGTTTCACATGAATGCCTTAGTCTTTAGAATGGTCATGCTCACATATAAAAAGATTGTATAGTTCACTTGCGTAAGGTATGTGTAACTCTAAATTCATGGAGGTGGCATATACATCCTGGCGGTTCTCAGTACCATAATCAGTCCGTCCAATGGCAACAATGTTAGGTTTGCCACAAAATCAACTTGATACTATGCTGATCCCTAACTTCTTTCAAAAATTAAATGAACTTTATGGCAAATCTAACAACATACTACTTACAGCATGTAATTTCAGCCCAATATATTATTCTTTGTTCATAGTAAGATTCTCAAGAAATGAGGCCATAATTCTTAGAATTTACTATCAACACTTCATAGCAGGCCTTTTTGTCTCCAATGAGCAATAAAACTAACCAAATTTGAATCATTAGGCACAAAAATGTAAGCCCTTCAACTTGGGTGGGTTCAATTACAATGAAAATTAATACAAGGATATGAAATTAGTGACACTGTAATTGGTCTGATAAAAGATACTTGTATGACTTCAGACTACAATGCATATCACTTATATTTTTACACAAATTATTCTATATCAAGTAAAACTTGTACACTAATTAAAAATTTTGGGGTGTTATTTTTTATAAAAGTACTATTTGACCCTCTGAGCATCAATGAAACATTTTAGTCTTACCTCAACTATTACTTGATTTATTATTTATTCCCATTTTTTCAGCTAGTGAATTATCACGATTCTCCTGCAGCCCAAGCAAGGAAATATTGCACTCTTGGCCCCATACTGACACACCAATCATCAAAGTTGATCACTTGAAACTTTGACATATTCTTGAGTTAAATGCAAACCAGATAGTTAAGTATTGAATAAGTTTCTAAAATATTACTCAAAGGGTTAGGATTTTATTATAAGTTTTATGAACAGTTTCCAGAGTATAATGATGATGTAGTGACTGGCTATTTGGGACACTCGGAGTAATTTGGCCTGGTTATTCAACACTTCATAATGACTGAAGTGCCTTCAATATTTAGAATACCTCAGATCTAGAATCTGGGAAAGAAAGTTTACATTTTCATTTTGAAGCTTGCTTATTGTATATTCAAATAATATAATTGAAATATTCATGATATATCCAGAAAAAAGATTGTTTTTCAATTTTTTAAAGTTGATCTTGCTAAGATCTGAAAAGAAAGTCTAAAGGTGAAAAACCATTCATTTTTATATTTTGTATGCATGGAAGGTAGCTGGGGAGCCAAACTACCAAATTATTCACCTCTCCTAAAAAAATGCCAGCCATTTCCACAACCCAGAGTAATTTGAGACATCTCAGATAGCATTTTCAACAAATTTTTGTCATTAGATACATAGCTTTATGTCTCTATACCTAATCAAAATTTTTAGTCTTGTTGTAGGTGCTTGGTATTTAGTAGGGCCTTCACAAAATCAACCAGTTTTTGACTAGGAGTTACCTAGAGGGGATTGAATTTTGCTGCAATATGTCCCATTTGCCAATATTAGACTAAAATGTGTTGCACTGAAGCTCTCCACAGAGGAGTAATACAGCAAGTTCAACCAAGGTGTGCTTTCTATCATAGAACACAACCGAGTAAATTTTTCCCATCAATCCGTTGCGGACAAGGAAGGCCAATCTGGGCGTTGAATGTTCTTAATAGAAATATGACCGCATTTGAATCACAGATATCTCTCATACACTTGAGTTCCTCTCAAAAAGTGTTCTTTATAAGCTGGAGACTTGTCAACCGTATTCAAGGTCTTCTACTGGGCATAAAACCAATTTTCAACACCCCCTGCCCTCCTCAGATAACTCGCATTTTAAAAAGCTGAGCAGCAAAACTTGTCACATGAAAACTGTCTCAATAGTTTCAAACAACAGTGCTTGGTCCCCTGACTCAGAAAAGGTTACTTAACATAAGAAGCCCAAACAACAAGAGATACACATGTAATTAATTTTATTCCTTCATTATTGGGTCCCCTTTGTCAGTGCAATATTACACAAAATATGCCTACTGCCATACCAAATCCAGACTCTGAAATAACTGGGATAAAGCTAGTAGTAACACCTGTAGAGCCTGTACTAACATCTGCACCCTATACATAATAATAAAGCACTTGATACAAAAGGTTTTGGGATTTTATTAGACAAAAAATGCAGAATTTTTCATTTAATGCAAAAATTCAAAATAGGTTAACATTTAAATAACAGTCAAGTAGATGAAAATAGTGTAAAGCAAACAGAAAATGATTAGGAGCATGAAAGTACAACTTTTATAAACAAGTTACTACCAAACTTCATCTGAAGTGGCAACTTCAGCATTGCTCTTGTTACTGATAAATGAGCTGAAATGTACCAGACTGACAGCATACAACCTGACCACCACACAGTCAATATGCCAGGCACAATTTTTCCGTTTTCAAGCAATCATTTCACATGATTTCAGTCAAGAAAAGAAACCATATAAATAATAGTCAAGCAAGTGGGGTTATCTGAAAGTGGACCTGAGTCTATTCTATTCAATTTGAGTTTATTGATAGGTATGTTTAGTTGATTTAGTCCTAGTTTACTTTGTGAAGTTTTGCTAAGTTGAATGATGTTAGAGTTGTGCCATGTTGCGTTGAGTTAAATTTATGCCAGGTTATATCACACTAAAGTTGTGCTAGGTTGTGTTGGGCTGAACTTGTGCAAAATTGCGTTGAATAATGTAAAAGTTTGCAAAATGGTCTTTAGCATTGAGCTATTCAAGCTATCATTTAATTTAACTAAGCTTTTTTTAGTTCAAACATAGCATGTTTGAATTAGATTAAAATTTGGGGCAGTTTGACAGAATTTGGGGCAGTTTGACAGAATTTGGGGCAGGTTTGACAGAATTTGGGGCAGGTTTGACAGAATTTGGAGCAGGTCACAATGTTACAAAACCTTCCTCTCACAGTCTTGCACGTATGAAGGGCTGTCAAAACTGCTCAGACAACTCCTAAAGCGTTCAAGTGTGCACTGTTTTGCACCAGCAATGATACTATAAAGACAGAATTTTTAAGTGGAAGGAAAAACAGATAACGTAAGTGTACAGGTAGGTACAGAGCTTATGTAGAATTTGCATCACTGTTTTGAAATAAAGATTTCAGACTGTTTATCTGATACCTGACTTTTTTTACCATCTGTCTAAACTACTGCATATGTATTGTCAACCAAAACACAAGGCAATGATTGGTGATAAGGCACACATGAGAAAATATAAGCATTTTCTTCTTATGGTAAGCACATAGATAAAACATGACTTTTGCATGCCAACAAAATTATCAGAAAAACAAATTCCACAGACAAATAATCCCAGTTTCTCAAAACAAAATATGAGCATGCAACAGGTTTCCATAACCAATGCTGTTGAGTTTTCAGTCAGTAGCTGGAACCCTCTCAAAGGAAATTGAATTACATACACACAAATGATAATAAAAATAGCCAATGAATATTCCATCCCAGCAGCCAGCATCCTCCATCTCCCCAATTCTAATTCTGTTCGACCTGTTTAGACCATGCCTTCCTACTCCCCACCCACTCTCCACAGGGGTGTTACATATCTACCTTTAAGGTATACACACTTGGAAAGTAGTTTGGGCACTCCATTCCAGGACACACTGGAGTGCCACCTTTTTCAGGCACGTCATGTCTTAATCTCTCTTTCCTACAGAGAATGCACTGCACCAAAGGTTGTTTGTAGTGCCGGTGTCAGTTTTAAACTACATTAAAGATTTATAAGGAAAAAGAAAACCTGAATCATGTTCCAATAAAGAAAATATATATTTATGTATCAAGAATTATATTTCCAAGAATATTCTATTAGTAGCAAGTCTCACACTAAATAAAACTTCATAGCTAATTTTTTTAACAAATAACAAAAAAAGACAGTGCAAAAATGTTCCTTGCCCAATAATTTAAACTTGGATGGCTTGGTTGGAGTCAGAATTTGTTTCTAGAGTTGTATTTTCTACCTAGAGTTCGAAAATTTACTTTTAAAGGCATTTCAGCATCATTGATTAAAGCAAAACAAGACAAACAAACAAAATTTGGTCTTTATAAATATAAAGGTAAAATCATTTAGACAAGTCCCCACGTTAGATCAGCAGAGCCTTGAAAAATTGCATTCACATACAAAATTTGAGACAAAAACATCAACAAAATAAGTGCAGTAAACTTTCAATAATCCAGTTCCATAATCTTGATTTTGGAGAAATTCAGCCAATTTCTGGTACCCAAGATTTATTTGAACATCTTGACACTATCCAAATTGCATGACAAAATTTTGGATTCGAATAAGTGACCACAGAGATTCAGCCTTCAGTAAACTAGACATGAGACATGAATTAAATTTGTTTAATATATTGTTCAAGAAGCGCTTCTCTTTGTTTGATATGTATTTAAATGTGTCAAGTTTATTTTTTACCAAGGTTATTTAATCAATGTATGAGTATTCATGAAAATTTAGCTAACATTTGGATTTTCATCAGTCTGGATATGTCCTCTGTTATCAGGTCTGGAGTTTTGATAAGACCACCAGGTTTACTGTATTCATAGTAAACTTCAATCACCCTTCCACATACCACAGAACTAAAACTGGCCTAGAAACCCACCTAACACAATTGTAAAAATACTGTTCTCAATTCATGAAGGTCACAACAGAACATATCCGTTGCTCTGTGGTGACATTTATATTCTGTAGGTATTTTATGGAGTTTGCTATTCAATTTTGACACCAATCAGACACTAAAAATAAACTTCCAACCAAAACCTTACAGTACATTAGTATGAAATGCATATTAATTTATCAGTAATTTTAAAATGTTTAAATTTTTCAAAGCAATAAAATTGCATTTTTAACGATTTGGTTGCAGGTGGGGGCTTTATATAAAAAATTGATCAGTTCTCATTTGCCCTCTTGCTAAAATCTACACATCGACAGGGTACATACACAATTGTCATGCAGTCAGCTGGTGCACATCCAATGTCGTTCCTTTGCAGATACATACAACATACCTGAACTACGCAGGTTTGGTAGCAAAATAGGCAATGCCATAACATAACAACCATACATAACACAGATTTGAACAAATAACACAGATTTGAGCAAGTAACATATATTTAAACAAATAACAGATTTGAGCAAATAACAGATTTCAACAAATAATGTAGATTTAAGAAAATAATATAGATTTAAGCAAATACCACAGACTTGAGCAAATAACACAGATATGAGCATATAAGATTTGAGCAAACAAAACAGATTTGAGCAAATAACACAGACATGAGCAAATAACACAGACATGAGCAAATAACACAAACATGAGCAAATAACATGGATTAATAAAGCAAATAATATTTTGGAGCAAACATCTCAGACTTGAGCATACTACACGGACACTAGGAAAACAAGTTACATTCGGTACAATAGCCAACAAGCGCATGACCATCCCCCAGAGAAGCAATAAAAAACCACAAAAAAGTAACAAAAAACTTTAAAAACCTAAATGGGAGTATTTTTTCCTTT
>VOMN01023355.1:0-17588 GCA_014899125.1 Orchestia grillus | reverse complement strand
TCGCTGGGCCGGTCATTATTTGGCGTTTCTGCAATGGTTTCATTAATACTGTACTTTCGGAAGAAACAACACCACGAGCGTCGTCGTTTGAACACGTTACACCCTGTAACGACGGCCCTCAAAATATCAGCACAAGATGATGCATTGCCCAAACATGGCGTCGAATAAGACCCACCCGCGTGAATGCCGAAGCAATCTTAGGACTGTAAAAAAATCCTGGGGCAGATGTTTTCCTCTTGCGTTACTGAGTTTCCCAGGCACAGAAGGGCTGTTGCATGTAGCACACACCTACAGTAGCCTCATTATACCAGGCGCAGCGCCCTGCCAGCGGTGCCTTGCAGGGGCTTGCGTGGATCACAGAGCGTCAAAAAACTGAGCTCACATCGTGAACATTTTGATTGCAAGGCATCAAGACTCGTACGACAAATGACAGAGAATTTTCAGCTTTCTCGAGCGACTCCAAGTACAAATTCCGGAAAATTGTGAGTGCTGTTGAAGCACGCAAGGCGACCGTGCCTGTCTGAGTGTCGCCTTTCAAACTCATGCCTCACACATGCGCGTGACGAAACTCAAGTCCGAAGTAACGCACACTGCGAGTGTGAACGCATCCAAACTTTACATGGTGGACAATGTTCGACTGCACAGGGCATACTCACCATGTCACACTAGTGTGACGTACAGACCTTTTCTAGCTGCCAACGTTCTGGGCACCTGGCGTGCTGTTGAAATGAACGCGTCCTAAAGCGCACAAAATATTCTCCTACAAGGAATTGAATGACAATATCCACACATTTTTCTCCCTTTATATCAAGGTTATACTCTATAAAGCGGGATCTATTACATAAAAAAGAGAGGCTTCTCAGAATTTCTCTATGGATACTGTGCGATGATGACAGTATCGAGTTAGCATTTGAGTGAGGTCGAACCTAACTAACTTTATTCTTTTTAAGATACACATTCACTTAATGACCATACAAAAGTAGACTTGCTTTGGTGTGCGAAAAACACTTGCATACTTTGATCATTTCCGTCGTGGAATGAGATTGAATGCAACAAATATTGTTTGAACGATAGGAGCTCTCTCACTGTGAAGATCAAACTGAGCTGTACTGCTTGACGTGACCTGCGCAGGTACAAGCGTATACGTCGTACGTCACGTCCCTGTCTTATGCGGTATGTTGTCAAAATAATTACTCTGGGAAAACAACGCTAAATGTTATATTCTATTTATTTATTCACGTAACTTTAACACGCATGCACGCATGAAGCTCCTTAATGCAAATACTTGTGTTGACATATACGAACAGCCTCTCACACACACACACATACACAATGATAAAGAGTCATCATCCTCCCCAACAAACCTGTAATCCTGTGTACTTAAATGGTATGCGACGGAAGAACTGTGTGCTTTTCTCATGCACATACTAACTTTTTTTTAGATTATCACAAAATTCATATGTGTCCGAAGCTTTTCAGTTTCTTCTATTTTTGAGGCCGTTGCTCAGAACCTGCAGACGGCAGCTGTGTTCCACAATCGCGATTTTTCTTTCGCTGTCCTTCATCCACACTTTTCAAGTCAAGTCAAGATACCTCATGAATTTCACCGGAATTAATAAGAATCTTGAATATGCGGCCAGAAAATGTTAATTGTTTCCTTGTGGGATTCATTCAACGAACTTGCAAACGAAAATTGAGGTCATCATGCAATTTGGAAGCCAAAATTAAATGACGCGCGTACTCTGTTTATGAGTGAAAATATCAATGAATTTTCTTAAGAAATTTTTTCATTGCCATCTATAAAAATATTCCATTTTCATAATTTTGTAATAAAGCAAAAGAAAAGAATTACATGAGGGTAAAACTGAAAGCAAAATAAAATCTAGCATTTCCTTTCATTTACGTAGCCATGCTTAACATGTTGAAAAACTGGGTTCACCGTTGCAGTACCTCTCATTACAATTTTTTAAAATATTATACCAGCGTGGTAGACATAATATTACGCCTACAAAGCAGGTTCCCGTGACTGGAATCAACAACAAAACCATTGTACGTAGAGAAGAAGCAAGAAGCAACGTAAGTAGATTTAGGGTACAAAATTAAGCAAGGAATTCCACAATATGAGATCCATAGTGAACGGAGACTTCCAGAAGAGGTCGATGGTATTTCCATAAATGCCATATTACTCTCAGGTTTCAACATGATCTGCTCACCCTCAACACGGACCCAGGTGGTACAGAAGCAGAAATAATATTCAGATCAAAGGAATCAACATGCAGAGTGTCACATGAGGTTGTCATGGTAGAGGGTGAAGCATCGTCCCCTGATCCATGAAGCTACTGAGGAGGCGATAAGAGGGAGCTGTTGAGGTTTGTCTCAGCAGTTGTTCTATTCAAACTTAGCACAAAGATATAAAAAGAAAGGAAGTAAAGAAATAAATCGATGCAGGAAGAAATAAACAGACCAATTTATGAGATTTATGCCAGCAAATATTCTGTGAATTTTTTTCAATGGAGATTGTATTGGATAGCTTAAACATGGTCAGAAAGAGCAAGCGTTAAAGTAAGACTCATTCTCACACAGCACACAGAAATGTTGGAAACTATTTTTCGTAGAGGTCATAAAAAGCTCAGTGGCATTCAGGCAAATTGAAAGATACGTACAATAATTTGCCTGTATTAGGCACGCATGCAGCGACAGAACATAATGAAATAATCGAGTATTCGTGCGTGCACAGTTTCGTGCACGGATGGCTGTCACAAAATCGCAGGCTTGCTAGCTGGCGACTTGTTTTTCCAGCGCCCGCACATCGATCACGCTGCTGTGCGTTCACTAATGTGCTCAACACCGCGCATGCGCCGGCGAATTACACACGCATAATGCATGGAGACATGACGACTCGTATTTGCCATGTGGGGCTGACGAAGTAATTGCGGGAGGAAAGAGAACGCCATCTTGTGGCGATATCGACTAGTCCCTATCGAGTAAAGGGGCACTCGAAATCGTACGCTCGCTCAGCTTATGGAATGTGATTCTTAAGTTGATTGCAGCTGCCAGCAAGTCGGAAGTTTTGCCTAACTTTTTCAATGCACAACTGCTCATTAATCTGAAGAGTGGTACCTCAATAGAATAAATATATTAATCTCACGTTCAGTATCTTGCGGGTCGAGGACTCGAACAGAACAGACTGTCAACGAAAGGCTCCACGAGATGACGTGCAGTAGGCAATAACGCCGCAAGAAATGTGGCTTGTCTGGACTGAAATATTTCTAAAGTTATCCTGTTTTACAGATTTGAAAAATTGGGATACTGCCTCATATCCAGCCTGATATCCAGCATTCTGCTCAGCGCTACCATGCTGAATTTTTAACGCAATTTGTGCCTGGAGTGAAGCACGTGATTCTCTTTTTAGTTCAATAACACAAACAACATTTCTTACGTCATTTGCATTACTTGGAAGCCTTCCCTACACACTTCATTCAATAGAGGAATTCGAATGGTAAAATTCGACGATAGTTCAAATTCTGAACTGTGCTTGGAACTACAGTGCATTTAATACACTTTTCAAAGTGTCATTAACAAAGTACTGCCCTGGAGACCATTTAGCTTCTCATGTGAGAATGACAGCATCAAGATTTCTAAGCCTGGCAAGCTGCGAGCTATAAAAATCTGCATCCGTTATTCACCTACAATTCTTCGAGGTTCTTCTTCGTAAACTTTACGTAATCTTTCAACGCTGCCTCGCAGTTTCATTCGAAGGCTTTACAAGTCTCTCACGCTACCGCCAAAGACGTACTACGTATATCGGTCTCATTCTTAATGCTGCACGTCGGTGTCATGCTGCCGCCAAAGACGCACTACGTATATTGGTCTCAATCTTAATGCTGCACGTCGGTCTCATGCTGCCGCCAACGACAAAGCATGGTCTCAGTCTCACCATGACATGTTTCCGGTAACTGGTGTGTGTTAGCACGTACAGAACGCATGTCACGATCCTCAAGTAGACGTTATTTACGAATTTTTAGTTCGGAATAACCTTAATTGTAAAAAGCGTAAAAGTCACTTATGACATCATTCAACAGGGTGCTTGAATGCTTGATAAATGTTTTCGGGAAATGACCATTTTCAAGTCTTTAACTCTGAAAATTTGAACTTAGTGAAACATTTGTGCATCTGGAAATGTTTTGATGGTCAATGAACGTCACTGTCTCAGAGCTTCACAAAAAATTTTTCAAGCTATTTTTTATATCAGCAGTGTTTAATTTTTCAACTCGTAGGAAAATCTTGTATTGATGAACATTATTCATTTTCTATTGTTCTGTTTCAGTGTATTTTCAGTGTAATTAAAGAAGCATAAAATTAATCGATAGTGTTTCATCAATTCAATGGCGTTATTATAAAAATAATTTAAAGAATAAAACTCACATCTTGACGGTAATCAAACATTGAATTGTATTGTAAGTCGAATTTATATTTGTACAAAAAATTATATTCACCTTAATAGAATTTTTATTCTGTAATATAAAACTTTTTTCTACGCACGAGTCTTCATCGAATATAATTAATCTAAAAAGGAATTAATTTCTTATACCATGATAAATATCATTTGTAAATTTCAATAAACTCAACATGCTCTCCAACCACTGGCCACCAAAATACAGCACTAGTGATGTGCAGTGATGGCTAGTGCCGTGCTAGTGAGCGAGCCTCTCTGTAGAAACAACACATTATTGTGCACGTGTTCAGGTACACTTTTACACCCATGTATATCTCACGATATACATACATGGTCCCATGAGGTCTAGACTCATTGGAAAACGTACGAACATGTGTGCTCATACAAACTGGCACGATCGCGAGAATGTACCAAAGAGATTTACTTCTCAGATATAGAGAGGGGAAAAGTGAATAAAATTGCCAATCAGTATTCGGGTAATTGATTCACACTTTTAAACCGAAATTTTTTTATACCTGAATCATTTTCACTAAGGTAAAATGACGTTGCACTGATTACTGTGCCCATGAATGTTGGCTTTAATTCATGTCCCTTCAGTATGCTTTTGGGACATATGCGTTCCTCTAGACTTGAACATCTCTAAGGTGCATACATGTCCCAGGAGACCCGTATAAGGAGTGGTACATACATGACTCAGGAGACTCGTATAAGGGGTGGTACATACATGTCCCTGGAGACTCGTATAAGAGGTGGTACATACGTGTCCCAGGAGACTCGTATAAGGGGTGGTACATACATGACTCTGGAGACATGGCTAAGGAAGAAATCCAGCAGTGGAGAAACGTTGTTATCGGCCGACAGAGCTTTGTTTTCACTTTGATAGAGATTAAAATCTTTAGATTTATCATAACGGACGTTTCTTTTCTTTACGTCTCTACGCTTCTTACTGATATATTCGACTTGTATGATGAAATCTTAAAAATGAATATTTGCGCGTGAGGAAGATTTTTAATTCAGTATAATAATTAATCTACAGTCGGTAAAAAATGCTACATACTGTAATGAAATAGCGGCTACAGCTAGCGAGATCCACAAATTCTCTTAAGTACGCAATTTTCATCTACGCGTGGGTAAGGGAGGACTGCACAGGCAGGGGACGCGTTTCCTACGTCCGCCACACCGCGCCATGTAACAGCTCTCGGGAATAATTTAAAAGATTTTTCCACCTACCTAAAGATACTAAAATAGTCATTGATCAACTTTTTTTAACCTATGCGAGAATAAAACCTTGGAATTGCAAACATAGCTGTATTTAAATTCTTGGCAATATTTAGGTCCAAAGCGTTGACCATTATCAGGGTTTAAATATCCTAGTCCTATGTAAAAGTAAAATAGTTTATTCTATCAATTATATTCAAGCTCACCAACATGAAAGTTGTCATTAAAGCACGAAGAGGTTGATTGATCCAAACATTGCGATATCACAGCTACCTATTTGTTCATTACAAAATACTTGACCATGTAATAAATACAGCTGTCACAGAACTCGCTAACCTCCTCTCATCAAAACTGCATTCGAAATAAAGGCTACCCGCTTGCTCGTCTCTTTTATGAGCAACGGTTCCAGAACGCTCTAGGTCAGTACAGTTTTAGAATATTGAAGCCTTGGTCATATTTCACATTCATGTGTGGATTGTCTTGCTTAATGGTTATTGATTTAGCTATTTCGAGGTCTATTATGTTAAGATGCCTAAAAATACTAGAGAAATTAGTGATTAAAGTATCTGCTAGAGAGGCATTCATACAGGGTAGGCCATAAGTATGACCCCCATTCAAAATTATTACTCCTATATCACTAGCACCACAATGGGTGCAGAGCAATTCCAGTGTATCAGTGCTACCGTCGTGGGTAAGGGTACCTTACTTATGGCCCATCCTGTTTAATGTTCGTATGAATAGTGAAATTTTATGCTCCTTGAATTGTACCTCGGGATAAATCATGGTAAATTCTTAAGATGCTTATTTATTTACTGTAAATGACATAAAATAATAATATTTTCAGTATCAGTGAAACGAACAGCTTCATCTGACAGTCTCGCTGTTAGTTTAGGAATACGGCCCGGGAATTTTCTTCTATCTAAATCCTTAGGAGAGTGACAGCGAGACAGACCAGGTAACAACTGTGCCTAAGTATATATTGGAATAGTGGAATTAGGACATACTTTGTACAGCCGTTGTAAGAACTAGGCTTTACAGCGCGGTACAATTAAATCGGTACCCAACACCTGCCTCCTGCCTCTTGACAGGTCCAGTTGACATCAGGCACATAGTCTTACTAGAAATGTATAGAATACTAGCGCCAGTATTACAAATTAGATTGGAATTTTTCTCCGAGATTGGGTAATCTCGGTCAAAAAATTCGATCTAATTTACATGGTTTTATAATTACTGATGATATTAAATGATGAAAACATGTTCTGCAAAAATTAACATCAGCCCGTCCGAGTGCATCAGATATTTTTAACAAATCTAGCTGGTGTATTTGTCCCCAAAACTTATTGATATAGATTGAATCCGACGTTTATATGTCAACAACAATCATTCCACTGCCATCTTTCTCAGTCAACCGTTTATATACTGTGGTCCAGAAGTATGGTACCCCTCACTGATACGTTAACAAATGTTTAGGACACAATTTCATGAAAGCGTACCTTACTTTTAGGCCACCCTGTATATGTACACTGCAACCAGAAATTTTAATATGAGATGACTCAATCAATTAAGCCCTTACTCATGAGGGCTAATCTACTATCCTGCTCAGTGTAGACCAGTAAGAAACTGAGGACAGGGCGGCTGCAGGGCGAGCCCACAACGGCTGATCGCACCGCGCGGCGCACCTTCCAGCGCACTCGGCATTCGTAAGGTGATACCTAACGTGCACTAGCGTCCTCTGTCATACTTACTTCCAATTTTTCAGCTCACTGCTGCATCCAATTCAACGAGGACACAATTTTAAACCCCATGCTTGTTCGTATGGCTCGAGAATTTATCACATTTTTTGCTCGTTTATAACGCATGTACTAACTGATAGTTTCAAATGCTGTCCCGACTTACGTGAAGTGAGAGGAAAAAATTCCTAGAGTAATAACTTGAGAACGATTCTCAGTTGAAACTTGCAAGACTGCATGGAACATGAATAGCGGCAAGTCAATAAAAATGCACGAGGTAAAATGCATAACTGAGGTCAATTCGGGAAATGTCCCATGAAAAATGCTAGGTGGCTTGCACGGTAAATATTTAATCCAAAACGCCAATGCAAGGACAACTTGGAAGCCCACTGTTACATTCGAAGTAAACAGAATCTCTTCTTGAGCTTTGAGGCTGAAATTAAGAAAGAAATTAGTATTTACAATTATTGGAACTATAACACTGTATGCCATAGTTTGTATAGCTCGAAAAAACATGCCGAGATATATTTGAGAAAACTATTATGCAGATATTGTTAGTGTTGGCAAAAATATACAATCTTCTATAGAAGACAGTTTTTGGTTGTAAAACTTCAGACGATTGAAACAATAACAGCAATGATATTTATTAAGAAATCTGCGTAGGAATGTCTACTCCGACATAGTTGGTTCGCGGACCAGAAACTACATTTATCAATTATTTTAACACTACGTTAAATTGGTCGGGGTAAAACAAAAGCTCCATCTTACTAATATTTAGACAAATGGAAACAGAAATATATTTATATCGAAATTAGTATGAAATGAAAAGCGTGTTGTCTTGCCATGTTATTAAGCGCAAGCCTGGCGTTGAAGCTGCGTGCTTGTGTCTCATCTTAGCCAGGCGATGAGAAGCAATGATGATGGGGAAATAATTAAATTTGAAGTCAGAAATTTCTCAAAGAATATTTCAGTTCAACGTACACGTCATGCCTGTTATGAGTATCTTTGGAATTAAAGCCAAGAAGCACATATCACCGACAAATCGTAACATTCCTCATAAGGCATAATTTGAGATTTTTAAAATTTTTGATACTTTTAAATAAAATTCGTTACATGTATGCTAAATCTTTTATAATTTATTTAGAGAATGTATGTCTTTATTTTAAATTCATCGTTACTGTAAATGGACGGTTGTTATAACTAAACGCACGACCTGAATTTCGCTCAACTTACACTGGATCCTTGCAGCCAACAGATATCGATGATTTGCTATCACAGCGAACGTTTGTGTGCTTGGTGAGTCTAGATCCTTCTCAGGAAATGCATCTTTTTGTTCTTAGAGTATGTTTATATAAGCACAATTCTTTCCAAGATGTATAAAATAAGATAGTACACATAATTAAGAATGAAAATATGCGTTCGATGGTCATGTACACGAATAAGCATGTTACGCTGATGATGAGCAGCTAAATTTCCTAAAACTTAAGTCCAAGCATAATTCTGTACAAAACTGGAGCTTGAAAAGCTGCACAAGCATTTTGGACGACGAACAGATACAAAAATACACTCGCTGTAGGGGAGACGTGAAGTATGAGAAATGCTTTGATCCTGAGATCTCGACCCCAAATAGCTAGTCCGTTGACGCCGCCAAAGGAGAAGAGGCGAGCTACAGTGTCTGATGGGATGGAGATGTCGACGCCATCAACACTCCGTTGTGTCCCCCCGATCCTATCCCAATTAATAAGGGCTTTAAAATGTTTGCACAGTCGATAGTGAGTTCAAGGCTTTGGTTGTAACGCTGGGCAGCTCTGTATGAAGGACACATGCACCTCAGACCTGCATCATACGTAGGGAGCTGTGGCTTGTGTGTCCACCGTGTGGCGGCATGCAGCAGGGAATAGGGTATTTTGCGAGAAATTTATGATTGACGCTTATGATGTTATGATCTGTAAATTCTGAGAACGTGGAATCTTGCGTGGCTTCATGGTGAGAGTCGTTAGATAACAACGATAAATAATCTCGTGGCATGCAAAATCAGAGCAGCACTTTGAGTGGTACTTTTGATCAGCAGGCACAAGTACGTCGCTGGAAAAAGTGTGTGCCTGTAAAGAATGTGAATGTACTCAACACTGAATTTAGAAATTTCAACGAATTCCGATATGAGGCAAAATGTTCATATTATTCGTAACATTTAAAATTCACTCACCCCAATCGTCTGTGACTGGAGTGTGAGCATTACAAATGTTAAGAATAATTTGAACATCTTGGTTTTCATCACGATGAGCTGAAACTCAACCCCCTCGTCAATCCGCGCACTGTACGGAGTTTACGAATGATAACGTAAAACAGCTTATTTCCTTATTCCCTCGCCTACATCAGGTGGTTACAGTTATGTAGCGGTAATGGATTAATTATGTAATTAGTTCAGGCAACACCCTGCCAAAGATGACATCAACTTATTTAGTTACACATCTCTTCGTTTCCAATTTAGCTCTTTCTCCGGGACGTCTGTAATCATCTAAAATTTCGTCTGTTCAAGCATTTAAGTAAATTATTTTATAAATTTATCAATGGGGCGGCGGAAAAGTTTGACTGGGTATACGTTTATTACAAAAGCCAAAATTTTATCCACAGATTTCAAGAAGCACTGTGGACGACATGTGGAGACACATCGATTCGTGGTATAAAAGTTTATTTTATGTACAATGATGTACGATATAAACTGCCTAAAGTACACATACTTTTTCGAAAAGTACATGAGGTCTAAAAACCCTTTTTCACTTGAAATAAAGTGCAACTTATGTATGTCATCAGTTAAGATGTCATTATGAATAATCATTTTTTTTATCCGCAATAGCACCGGAACAAAATACATTTGAAATTAATTCCATTCCATGATAACAATTTTTGTACCGTATCCAATTCTCCGTTTCTCAGCGTATTCAGAATTTATGAATAGGATAAAAAATAGAAATTAAACGCAGCGCTCGTGCAAGAACTCTGCGCCTCGTTGACGAGAAGCCACGGTTTGAGTACATGTGCATGTACTGCAAACGTATAATATCCTTCATTGAAATTATACCTCAAGATGAGAAAGACGGATCACTCGAGAAGTAAATCTCCACCAAAATTATCGTTCTTTGGTCGGTGTGAAAAGACTCTCATCGTCGCATGCTGAGGGAATGACGGTCATCATGTCTTTCATTGGGACGCCAGTCGCACACTTCTTGGTGTTTAAAATGATGCAACTTACACTGCACCTCAGCAAACGAACGAGGCCTTGCTGCGTTAGCTGTGGGAGAACAACGCTGCTGGGAATACTGTTATTATCTGTTGACCATCGTCCCAGTCTAACTCTTTCACTGCACTATCCCACTTCAGCACGGCTTACAGCAGTAGATATTCTCAAATAAAATGAAAAAAGGGAGACGGAGAGACCAACTAAACGGTCCTGTGACGCTGTGTGGTATAGCTACTTCACTGTGCCCCTCATAATTTGAATCTCCTTTTGTTTTCAAGTTTGCTTTCACCTTTGAGCTTGTTCCCGGACGTATACCGCTGTCTTTTTTCCATGGATGTTTACTATTTTTCCAAATTCAAGGCACTTTTATAAACTTCAGCTGTAGAATTTGCTAAAACCTCTTAGGAAAATTTCTCTTTTACAGACAAATATCATAACTTTACGTGAATAAAGCACAAACAATAATAATCAGAAAAAATGCGAGCAATTTTAATGAAAAAATTATCAAATGCTATATATTATATAATTGAAGTAATTCCATGTTATATATAATCGCTGCGAACACGAAAGCTACAAATGAATAAACATACAAGCACGCATGTTCTTTATTATATGTTGTATATGAATATCAAAAAGCTGCAAACATTTAAGCGGTAATCAACGGTAAGATGCTCGAGGGAACCTGAAATTTCAATACGCAATTAACACAAGTTCACACGAGGAGACGAACGTTAGGCAAACTGCTTGGAGTTGGATTTGACGCGTTGCAAAGTTGCCAGTTTCCAATGAATTGCTAACTTTTGTGGTGCTCGTATACAGAAGCTAGTTGATGAGTGTGTCCAATTTTGGCATTTCTCTAAGTAAATTGTTGAAATATCAACTGGGTTATTTGGTTTATTATTCAAAGTTTCGGATACTCATTTAACCAGAGCTCGCTGCAAGAGAACAAATTAAAAATTAAGGAGAAATAATGAAATGTAAGTGCTTGAAATGTCTGTTATATCATTTATTAACTGTCTCTACTGAATAATGAAAAACAAAACATTTCTAACTCAAAGGGGCTTGAAAATGACACCTTGGTGGCTATAATGTTGTGCACTATTTTTTTAGAAATTGTACCTAATTCTAGCAGCAAGCACACCAATCCTTCTACCATTCTCTCCCTGTTACAATAATAGCTGTCGTGTATTTGTATTCTATATATGTATAGAATTTTATTTTGCAGTAACACTTTTTACGTGCTACCATAGAGATAATCACTGCAAGCTGGCCTGATACGCGGCAGTGTCGTAGATAGGATATTGTGCATTGGATTGTAAATTAAGGTAATCTAAGATATACTAAATATTTTATTGAATAGAATACGATAGGAGAGTATTTTGATTAATACATTTTGTTTATGAATAGTTAACTTCAAAGGTGATACAATAGAATACGTCATGACAGTATTTTAGTTAGCATAGTTTGTTCATAAAGAGCTGACTTCGAAGAACTCGACGAGGAGCAGCTTCACTGAAAAAAATCCATTCATTTCACGAATAAACTAAGATAAATCCTGTCATTTTCTCGGGGCGCGCATACTAGTTTTACATCGCATAGTTTCGAAAAACAAACGTCCGGGAATCATTACGACGAAACTTTATTCCGAATTCTTCAAAACTTTTTTAATTTTTAGGGACACAATTATTAAATACAGTTCGGAAGAATTCTAAGAAAAGTTTTCTTCGCTGCATAGTTATATAATAAGGCACAACTTGTTGTTTGCTTGGTTGGTCTCTCTGTCCCCCTTTCCAGTCGTATTGATATGCGGCATGCAGCGCCGGAGACTGATTTCTGAACAACGTATCAAAAATGAGTGTGATGTAAAGGAAGCTAAATTTCGGTTTGGCATCACACTACATGGCGGTATTTTGATTAATGTGGTTTGGTTATGAATTGCTGATTTCAAATGGGTATATTTGTGACCCGTCACATGCTTCACTGGGGGGATAACATACATTTTAAGGAGGAACCATGGACACGCGGTCCCGTCCCCATTGAGGGGGCGTGGGGGCCAGATAAGGCGCTCAGGCGAAAAAAATAGGATGGGATTCAAAGATTAGAATTTATCTAATGGTAGAATGATGTATTTAAGAATGATTTCGTAGAGTGGAATTGGGCAATTTCTACAGCAACATCTTGAGAATTGCTACTCTAGTGACAGCGTCGTGACATCTGCCAGTTAAGAATTCTTTCACACGTAAAAATGATGGGCAAACTTTAAAGTTATACTGAAATAACAAATCTTACATTTCGTTGTACACGGCCAAGCTTTCATGCAGTTCAAGCCCTATTAAGTATAAGAGCATATGATTTGTTAATTGAGTAGTGTGAATCATTCCAAATTTTTTGTCTAAGGATATGATGACAAAATTAGATTATTGAATTATTATCATCTAAACAAATCATTTTTTATGAAGTTTTCTGTTTTTTATGTGGCTGAGTACTATCATAATTAATCAGAAAAACTGTTTTTTGAAGAAATGATGCGAACAGAAACAGTTTCCTTAAAATCTTATATCAAACACATTTTGCTTCTAAAATGAACTAACATAATTGCAAATCCATAACTAACGCTAATAAATTAATCCCACGAGACGCACGGTGCTCAACCGCGGGGCGAAGAGGGTGTGAAGAATACCTGCTGTAGAAAATATCATTTCTGCAAGACTTCAACATCATTCTTCATTGCAGTCACTAGTAAATTGACTAGTTAAACTAGTAGTAAATGCACACTCCATAAAATAACGGACCATAAATCTATTGTGAAAAAGCTTGAACTCGAGGAAATATTTTGGTACCTCCACAAAAACAAAGCAATGCTGATTACAAATAAATAAAACTTATGTGAAACAAACTATCGTACTTAGTATGATGAAAAAATAGAACCTTAAGCAATACTGATGTAATACTAATTTTTAAACATTAATTAGTATGATGAAATCACAATGAAAGTAATGTTGATGTCACATTCAATGATGTGGTATATTTTATACAGTAATAATCACTGCCTATGGATGTCATTGATTCTCTCAATATCACTTTACCGGAAAAAGAAGGAGACGCGGCGACATGTATCATTAGATTCCTTCTTCATGCCAGCAGCCATCGCAACAAGATAATGCATATGTGCTGGAACACTTCATAGCTTAATTCAAGTGCAGACAAGAGGGTATACAACTTTTTGTCAAAAAATGGCAGGTGAATAAGTATGCAATGTGGGAACTAACGAAAAAATACATTTGCAAACATACAGTGAGCGAAGTCTCAGGTGTTACATGGTACATTTGGATACGGGGTACGTCCCTCAGGCCCGTCCTTCGGGCACGTCCCTCAGGCCCGTCATTCAGGCACGTCCCTCGGACCACGTGCGCACATCGTACATCACGTACAACTCACCCGTCTTTCTGCTCTGCGGCGCGATCTCGCTGTCGCCTGTTCTTGAACCAATTGGAAACTTGCGTGGTGGTAAGCCCCGTGGCCTCGGAGAGCTCCCTCTTCTCGCGAGGAGACGGGTAAGGATTGTGAGCGTACCAGTCACGGAGCACGTTGCGTGACTTCTCTTTGAAACAGTATGAGGTCTCTTCGCCGTCCCAAATCGTGCGAGGAAGAGGAAACTTCCGACGCACTCTGTACTTCCCGACAGCGCCCAAGGGTCGTCCCCGTAATTTCTCGGCTTCGATATAATGAGCTTTCAGCCATAGTTGCTGTAATTTGTTGTGGTTGTGCGAAGAAAAATTGTGGGATTCGAGAATCCTATATAAGTCCTTAAAGTTACCCCGGTTGAAAGACACCAGAGCTTTCGCTTTTAGGACCGATTCATTTTTGTGTAAATGTTCGCACGCAGGTAGGGACCAGAGAAATCTGCCAAGACGTTCAATATCTCCACTTTGTTGCAATACCTCACAAACACAAGCCACTTGCTCCTGCGTGAAACCAAACGACGGCAGCATCGTGGCTGTCGACGAAAATGAAACTTGGGGTATAGAATGGGGAAGAAGATGTGGGGCCGTGGGTAGAGTGGCCTCGCTCATGGAACCCACTATCATAATACACCCAAAGAACACCAGCACTGCCCAGGTTGGCTTGAACTTGAGTCACGAGGTAACACAGGTCCGTTTAATGAGAGGGTGCTCTGCACATCCACCCTTTGACACAGTTTGCCACAAACTAAGGGCAGTTGGCCATGTTACTGTAGCTACACCGCTCCCAGCCACAGCCTACACCTCCCTCACGCTACTTAGGCTCCGCCCGCCGCTCTCTGTACTTCAGCAAAGTTGAACGCCGGCACTCGTCGATATCGCCGTCAGCCCAACCGCTCCAGCAATCTTCCAGAGAGGCGTGACCACGGCAGGGACGGAGTGCGCCCAGCGCTGGATAATCGACTGGAAGGAGGAGACTTTGTGGCTGGAAAGGGAGGAGCTTCTTGGCCAAAAGATGGATGGTTCCTTGAACCTCGAGCGGTGTCCTTAATAATAACACTTATTCACTTAGCGGCACAAAGCTCAAAGATCTTTTGAAGAGCAATACCCGGCATGAGAGTTGTCATCTAAAAGGGAGACAAAATTTGTGAGTTTGTTTATGTTCAAAAGCCAAAGGCACTCTCCGTCATGACTGCCGGATCATACGAACTCAGTAATCAACTGAACACATCTGAATTTTATAAATTAGGAAGTCCTTTCTTCTAAAATGTTTACACAGACAGGAGCGTCGAGTGCAACACAATTTGCCGTGGGATCGTTCCTTTATTTTTCACATACCTGCGCCCTCAAAACCTCCTGCGTTAAGTGGCTGAGATTGAAACTCTGTTACCATTACGTAAATATTAAAATAAAATTTACTCGCAACTTTTTTAAATTGCTACGCACGTCGATGAACACCGCAGATAAAACGATTTGTACGATACATGAAATTAAATACTTGAAATTTGAAAATTGATTGTATGATAATTTCCTTAAGTACCTCAAACCGAATATATTTACATCTCAGACCAAAAATATATATATAGTGAAGTGCGGAGAACATAAGAATTTGTGAAGAATATGATATACCTGGAAGATAACGCCAAATTAAAAAATAAACATTCATATGGGTGTATGAATTCGCCTTTTTACGTCGTCTACGAAATTATGGGAAATTTTCACACCCTGCGATTGGGATTCCTTCATCGTCGCCGACCAAGAGTTGTGATGTAGAAATTTTTATTAGGACTTCACATAATTTTAAGGATGTGTTCTCGTTTATTTCAATTTCGTAATTTGCTGTGAAATTGGTATCGTAAAAATGCATACCGGGTCTCTCTTGTTCTAATTTCGAAAAACCAATAAAACTTAAGAATAATTAAGAATCTGAATGGAATTTCATGCAGCGTAAAGTCCTGATCTCGTCCTCAAGGAGTTGTTTAGTGTTCAACATAATACACTAGAATAAATATCTATTTTGAACTGCTAAAGTCCATTTGCTACCGGCACTTAACATCATATCATGGTTTATTATTTCGCCATATGAGTATTAAAAATGAATACTCGCATTTTTAAACCGTAAAACTTTACGTGGGACGAAAATGTGAAGGATTATTTCCTTGAAGTGAAAGTGATATGTTAATCACATTTCACTTCTACAAAACTGAGATGTACGGCTTGTATTTAATTTAAGAACTATATGATGTTTTTCATAATGTTATCTTCATGAACGAGAGCCAACTCAATTTTTAACAATGCTGATGAATTGACCTCGTTTAGTGCTTATACTTACCTTGGTGTCATGTCAGGAGGTGCAGCTTATTTATACCAACTTCATTATGTTTTTCTTGTCCCTGAATAACTCCCTACCTATTCAGGCGAATAAATTTATTTCATCATTGCTTGAAGTTTTTCTGCTGCAAGTTTGTATAACAACTTCACGTGATGAAACTCTGGTAAATTTCCAATAAGTTGAGGTCACTATTGACGGATGTGAATGTACAATTTTGATTAAACCTACGCAACTGCAATTACAATTACTATAACTTAACCCGACGTAGTAGACTGTGGAGAGTTCATAGCTCTTCTCGTCATTTAAGTTCTAATTTTTAAAATGTAGTTACACCTGCTGTGTATCCAAGAACAGCGATTCAACATGTAGTACAAATTGTACACAATGAGGACATCGGTTTAACATTCAGTACATTGTACACCAGAGTCCCAGAGCACAATAATTAAAAAAAGCAGTCACAACGAAAAATTTAATAATATCTACAACTTGCCTCAACTTCAACAGGCCTTGATCGAGCGCTGACATTCCGGCGGTGTTGTGACTCTGGTGGAAAAGTGATCATAAAATTCTACTTCTTCATCACTGTTCAGTCATTGGTAAATTGTAGTATTCAATACTTGCACTTAATGAGAATAGTAATATGAAAATATAACCGATGTGTGTCTCGATTCTACTGTTGTAAGATGACGACAAAGGAATTCAAATATCTTCATCATGAAGTGCATAGAAAATGTCGGTATTTTCTACTTCTTTTGTACATTTCATCGAACAACATTGAGAAGATACGTACATGTCTTAAATATTATACGCTAAAATGAAATTTATTCATAGTTGTATTTCTCTAAATACACCGAGCAGTTAAAAGTGTATTGACGTGAAATGTTTTGAGTTTTAATTAAACTCCCTTCACTCTTATATGACGTGGAGTAGAATGCGCTTTGAGCCGCTTCATTTCTGCCTATCACGCTGTCACAAATCGCTGTATGGAAATACCGACATCCAGAACGCTGCTTTCTGAGTGAAGAGTTTATTACCCATCGTTGAATTTATAGCTTATTCAGATTTATAACTACCAAAAACCGGGAGAACACGTATGTTCAAAACTCAATTTTAGCTTAAATCAGCACTGCAAGAATACAAAGAGCATCAT
>VOMN01023352.1:0-46773 GCA_014899125.1 Orchestia grillus | reverse complement strand
TCGGGTGTGTGAGGGTCGGGCGTGTGAGGGTCGGGCGTGTGAGGGCTGGGGTGTTTTTGAGGGGACTTGTCTGCAGAGTGTGAGAGCATGTGAGGGACGGGAGTTGGCGAGAGTAGCGGGGCCGTGACAGGAGCTGTGTGACGGAGGGCGGGTGCCGGTGGCAGGCAGCGCAGGGCTGGCAGGAGGTGTGGACTGGAGACATGGGAACGTGACCGATGGACGTGAGGCAGACGAACAGCAGCATGAGGCTTGGTTGAATAGATGTGTAAGAGAAAACATTGATCGCTCCTCGGAAAATACTCAATGTATGTTTAAATAATACAGGCTTACGCTTTAGTTTTACATGCCGTGGAATGGGGACTTTCTACAGCAAGGAAATGAAGGTCACCCGTATTTATTAACATAGAGCTCATATTACTCATGTCGGTAATTATCGATGAATAATACGCATTATGTGACTGAGCCGTGTGAGCCCAGCTGCACGAAGCACACAAAATACAGTATTATTCAACTGAAAGCAGTGCAGTGATATGGAGATAGTGAAGTAACAATAGTGCGCCTTGTATTACGCCCTGCAGCTGCGTCGAGAAACGCTGCTCAACCCCTTCAAAAACTAACTCATCTGCTCGGGAGACTTTGAGCGGTTCTTTGATGGTAGTTTTTGACGTAATTTGACAGTTTTGTACAGATTATCTTTACAGGCAAGAAATTGGCTACTGGCCGCTCGCAGATTTCGACAATAATTGTTCTCAGCAGCAGAATTCGTCCTTAAAGCTGTCTTAACGACCGCGCCACTTCTCTGCCACTGCTTTGTTGGTTAGTGAACTCTGCAAAAACATCAAGAAACTGCGAAAAAAACTACCAGTTTTTAATAAAGTAAGTAAACTTTTAAACAATTCGTTTTTGGTGTAAATTTTAACTGTACCATGACGGATCAAACGCGACTATTCCTAAGCCATTGTTGGTGAAGGTAGACTGATATACAATATATCAGTGAAATTTAAATCAAATCGAGGACTCGACAAATACCATTCAAAGGCTGATACTAGGATTTGTCGAACCTTGACAGTGATTAGGTGTGGACAACAGAAGGGCAATCCTATTCCATTCCAAAGACGAACATTATTAAGTCAGTACTGACTTTGGTGCGATATTTTGGCTACAACAGTAGAGAGGCTCATTAAAATGTACGAACAATGCCTTCGTAACGCTGCATTCGGACTGTGTTGAACAATTTTAAGGCTGCAAACAATAAATATTCTATCAAGTAATTTAGCAGCGAGTATACATTCATTAGTTGCGCATTTAAATTGCTCGAGATTATTCAAACACGAGATTACACGTTTGTGAAGAAAGTTAATAAAATGTGAACGTTGATGGATGAAACTAAGTGATTTTAGTATTGGCTTGAGTTTTTTGAGCTTTCACAGGTGAAGAAAGTTTCACTTTAGAAAACTCGGAAGCAGAAACAAACAAGGAGCATGGGAACCACAACGATATCGTCAAACAATACCGAAGTCGCCAGGAGGTGGAGGGTTCAATAACATGGTTAGGATGGAGATTTCTGCAACATAAGAAGGTAGGGCAAAAGCTTATTTTAATATCTTAATCATGGCGTACGCTATACAAAGTGTATACACTTGCACCAAACTTGTTCAATCGAACATTTACTTACACTCGTTTTGCCGCACTCAAATTTCCTATTTTAACCACTTTACCTTAATTTTTAGTACGCCTCATCATTTTATAGACCATTTATTTATGAGATCGCATAAGTAGAGAAAACTTTTGAATGTAGCTCTAAAGTTGCATACTTTAAGAAATTCGATAGCAGGCTTTGGAGTCAGCGGAAGCATCGTCTGGTACTGCAACATTTCGGACTCGTGAGTGCGCCGCAGCTACAGCTCGGTACGCGGCTATTCAAGCGCCACTGAAGGTCGAAAAACGAAACTCTTTCATCAGCCACCATTTGAGGTGCCTTAGGTTGTTTACGCGGTGACCTCACTGAAAACCTCTCTTTGTTCTCATGTCAAACCGTAACGACCGGGCATGGCGCACTTACGTTCAATCTCCCCCCAAGACTCCAATCGCCATAATCAAAGGTCACAGTGGAACATCTATGCAATCATTATCCCTTACTGAAGTTTTTGAGTCATTTGTTTTTACGTCAATTGTTGAACAGGCTCTGATCATCTGGATTTTGAAGAACGTGCTTGATGGGTTTGACGTACACATAAATATTTAGGAACCGAAAATTTAGAAATATTTAACCTCATATCAAGTTCATCTAGAGAGCAAGTTCAGAACTCATATTCAGAGCCTATTCAGACAATGATGAGAGTATATAATTCAGAATTTCTGTCGGGTTGTGGCAGACTTTGAGATCGCAAAAAGGCTTCAGAGCACAATGCCCGTAAGAAGAGGAAGGAAAAGAAGGCACGAAGGAGATCACAGCATCAACTTGGAAGGATGTCGTTCTCAGAACTCAATGAAAGTGGAAGTAAAGTTCTCTAATCACTTCTAATCTCATTGTGGAACGAGTTTTGGTCCAGGTTTGAATGGGAATGCGGCCATTCAACTACAATACATATCAAAGTCTTTTGACCCTCGGGTTGACAGAGAAAAATTTGGGGTATGCGTTCTAATGTACGAATCACAACTGACAAATAAAATCTACTTGTTAAGTTTTAAATTGATGTAACTTTCAGGAATACCAGAACAAGGAGTTTTACGCCTTTCAACACATAGCTTGAGAATTTATAACAAGTAAAAATTTGTGACAGGAAGAAAACCTGTAAACAAGTAAACTAGTTGAATTCTGGCACCATGACATGACACCGATCTAATTTTCTCGCCAGAGCCTTTGTAATCTGCACGACATTAAAACTCCCATTATCTTAATTGCTTGCTTATTTGTACCGTGCATATCCTTCAGTAATAGTACAGGCACAAGTTCAAAGCTCATCGCTTAGTAATAATATAAGAACCTTTCTATGGTATAATGGACACGCTTCATTAGGACTAAAATGAGCGAATTATTTTCTTTGGATTTGGATATTTGATAGGAAATAAAGAAGAATCATTAGAGGCCCAAACTGGACTTCAAAATAGTGAACGGGTTACGAGCGATCGAGTTACCCATTATTACCTGTAATTTCGGCCTCCCAAGCGAAGGTATCGCCCCCGCTTAGTTGATTGTCGGTGGGGCGGCGGAATAGCTGGGCTGGGTTGAAATGTTGATAGTATGTAAGCACTCAAAAACTTAGGTTAAGAACTATTTTAACATCTCGTTGAAAAGACAAAACCTTCGTCTCTGCTTACGAGATATTTTTATCGTAAGAAAAATGAGACCAACGAACAGATGAAAAATGTGCTTTTCGCTGCCAGCTTTCGATTTTTACCAAAATCATCCTTAGGCAACATATATCTAAAGTTCAAAATTCAAAAATGGGCATATGCATGAAAATTTGTGCATTGGACATTGGAAACGGAGAGGAATAAAGTAATAAGAATAAAATAAGGCACCGAGTTCAAATAAAAAATCGGGAGGAAATATTTTCCATCTGTTGGCTTGTCTTATTTTTCAAAATAAAACTCTGCTTCCCAAAAGGGAGATCAATCTGAAATGATTTTTATCCTACTATCATCGTAGTTCCATCAAATGGCAAGCGATCCAAAAATAACACGATGTGCAGTTTCAAGAAGTTATAATTACACCATTTGACGTTTCCAGCCTTCTGTTGCGTTATTATAATTACACCACAGCACTTTTTTTCCTTTCGTCGCAATATAACGCACGTTTCATCACGTTAAACGCATACTCTCTTCGTACCAGAAATCACTTCGTACAGAAATCTTGAATGACTGCGTCAACTAAATTTTTTATGATTCATCGAATTATAACTCAACCAAACGAACTACGGTTACAATCTGTGTCCTTGACGACGCAAACCATAAAATTTTCATGATTAGCAGTTGAGCATGTAAAGTTGAATTGAAGAGGCATTTTTTGCTTCCCAGCTCCTTGAACATCATCTAGAAAGATTGCGTCGTGGCCAGAGCACCGCTTTTCACAGATCCCTCAATCCTGTGTTACAGGAACGCTGGGGGCGGGCGGCTGCTCAGGCCGGAACTGCCCTCAATTTCCACCGGCAGGGAACTGAATCTCACACTATTGGCTCCGTAGCGGGTCTCGTCAATTACCCCGGCATTCGGGAGAGAGTAACTTTTGGCTAAAAAAGGCACGAACTCAGTCTATACTTCCAGCCAGCGCTCTGAGGTACATAGTCACTCCATGCATGCGGTTGGTTCTTCCTTGCTATGCGAAACCGTGTGTTTGTTTATCCTGCTCTCGGTGCAGCATTCTTACAATGATGTCGAGCGTTATCGTCTTATAAACTGCTATTTACTAAATACGTCATATCAGAAGATACTCAAAAATTCTTAGCCTCAAGCTGTTGTTCGGTTGCTTCAAGAAAACATCAGCGTGTCATCCCTACGTCGCAATGTTACTTTTACCTCCAAGAAGATACGCCCTTCGTTTCTAGTCGTCCATCAACAAAAGAGGGCATTTTCTTCCTAGTTGTGTATTTTGGATGCCCAACGATATTCTTCCTCAATGAAGTCTTTGCACGCAAGATCCAAAATCATCGGCCTGGCCGGATATGTTCTACATTCTGTATTAAAATTTATGCTTCAAAAATTAATTCCTTGCAGGAAGAACATCTTTCAAGAGGATGTACTCGTGATGTTGCTCTGGGTTTCCATGTTCACTGCAGGCGGAGCCACCTTATCGACTTGTTGACTCAACTTGTATTTCGAATGTGAGTTCTTTATCTCTTTTACTCTATCTCACACGATATCGCCTCTTTTTTGCATAAGATTTACCATGAGCAACAGCACGAATGAACAGCCAATCAAATATTATTTCTCATAAAATTCTATAGATAATGAACAAACGATCGTTTGTATTTATATATTTATACATAGCATGATTGACTCAGAATCGGATACGCCAAGATAAACGGAAGCAATCGAATGACGTGAGTGCCTGTGAGACAAACTTGCAGACTCAGATGCACTGGCATGGAAACAACTGTTATGTTCTCACCTGAAGCCACCGTATAGTCAGTCGTTTGGAGCCGTGTAAGAGTTGGTTTAGTGAGGCCGCTGTATAACTTCAAAACGTTTACTTCATTCATTTCAAAAGTCGTCAAAAGCGATCTTGAAAATGAGTAATTCATGTAGCGATTTACATATAACCAAAAAAAAATTGAGTTACTATTTCTAACACAGACTTTAAAGTGTCCATTTCTATGTAATACAGAATTTGAGTTCTTATTTCTAACACAAAGTTCGAATGCCAATTTCAAACACAGAATTCGAATTTCTATTGCTAACACAGAATTTGAGTGCGTGTTTCTAACGTAGAATATGAGTCTCTGTTTGTAAGAAAGAATTCGAGTTTCCATCGGGAACTCCTTCCCCCCGCGGAGAGGATGGCAGCAGGCGCGCAGTTATGACTGCCCTTCCCTACCAAGATGCCTGGTAATCATGACTGTCATTTGAGTTCAGAAAACCATTTTGGCCGAAGAAGCCTAGCGATCTGCTAGATTGTTCGATTCCAGAGATTTTTTGCGGCTTTGTGGAGAAAAAATATATTTTGCATTTGATTCTAGTGACAATGAAGGACCAAAAAAGTCTTTTATTGCCTCTTCAAAGTGAACATTAATGCAAAAAAGAATTAATATACATTATCGTCGTTTAATCTACGTTTTTCTATCGATGAGGCAAGAAGCAATGAATGAAAGATATTTAGGACATTTTATAGTTGCGCAATTTATTTTTTGAATAAAAAAATGTGACTCATCAAATGATTTTCAACGCATTTTTTCGCTCCTAATGATATTGTATCACATCTATTTGTCATTAAGCAGAACAGTTTTACCAAAGAACCACTTTGAAAATAACTCAAACCTCTCACAATTAGTAGTGAGAATCTATCAAGTTTTGGTAAATGATACTTTAATGCAATCAGGTAGCCTTTAAACAATTTCAGAGAAAGATAGCGAAGCAGCGCAGCCTAGAACTAACGAGTCACTGGCGCAAAAGCCTACTAAAAAAACTGCAGCGGAGCTAAAAAACGACGAGAATAAAGAACAAGAGCAGTCTCCGCAGGCTAAACAATTCATCAAGGAATTATGCCCAAAAGACACAGGCTGGCGCAACAGAAGGCGAAAAAAGAAAAGTGGTTTTTGAAACATCCTACGGATTAAAAGCCTGAGGGATATATGAGAAGCGATCAAGCACACCCGCACTAAAGAGGTTCAGAAACAACGGAGGCTGTCGGGCGTTGAGGCCCAACTCGGCCGTTGCTGCAGTCGAGCTTGTGATACCTCCATGTTCAGGCATCACTCATGACTAAAAGTATGCTGGTTACAAAATTTTCATTATTTGGTATTCTGGAAACTGTCTTAAATTTAATTAACCATGACAAGCGATCGAAAAAGCGTCTTTGAATTATATCAGGAAGTTTAATAGCTGATTCAAGTGTCCTCTCCGTAACAAACTTCATTCATTTCGTATTTGGTAGAAATAAGATGGTGTTGCAATCTAATGCAGAGTTAACTCGAATTCTTCTGATTAATTATTCTAGAAAACTTTGAGCGTTCATGAATGTTAAAGTTCTGATTTTAACAATTTTAACAAGTGAATGCTGTGGGTTAGGCAATGTTGACCGCATTGCACAAGGCTACTCGAGTATGTTATGATGGGCAGTTGACCAAAGATCAACAAAGTTCGCATTCTCCTGAAGAACATTGTGTCAATTTACGTAACAATTGAGGCAGAGTACACAACATTAAGTTATTTCACCCTCAAAAACGACCTCGATTGCAGTTAAAAGATGGTGGTGAAGTTTAAGATCACACTCACTGAAAGTGACTTAGCGTTATCTATTCATCCTTAGTTGTAAAGTTTAAATAACAGCAAATATTCATTCCACTTACGGAGGGGGGTAGGGGGAGAGGGGTGAAGTTTAGGGTCATACTCACTGAAAGAGTCTTAGCGTTATGTAGGAATCTGTATTTATGTGGTTTAAATAACAGCGAATATTTATCGACGCGGAGGTTAAGCCCTGCTTTTTATAGAGTCACCAGCATAAAAACGCTAATATATGGCTAGTGCATCGAGATAATGTTCCATTTGAATTTTTGTAGCTGCAAAAAGAGATACAATGAATTAATTTGTTTGAAATTTACTTCAATTAAATTCACCATTCAAATTTAATTGGGTACAAAAGAGTTGCAATTAACGGGCTTAGTTGAAATTCACCTCAGTGCATCGAAAATGTCTTTTTTCAAAAAATTATACTTGAAATAGATTAGTGATTTTTCATCAACAGCTACGAAAGGCGCATGGACAATCATTACCTTAAAAAATAACAACATTGGGTTGCATAAATTACATCAGTACCTCGACTACATAGGTAATCACATCGAATAAATAAGATGATAAAGTATTAAAGCATCATTTCCCATTGTACTACAAATATTGTTTTGGAAATATGCAATTACTATTTCCTCAAAACATAAAAAATTAGTTGTCCTATAATTTTAAATCACTGCCGAGCCCCTCATTCCTCAGTTGTATAGACACAACAAAATTTTTAATTTTTCGTCAGAAATTTAACTAATTTTTAGAATAAAACTCCTGATATTTAACTTTAAGCTTCAAGAAGCTCAGACGGAACCTGAATATGGGACTTTCATTCTGAAAGCCCAGAGTGGGAGGCATTTTGCGAATTCTTTAGAGTCTTCGAAGTAGCTGCCCTCACTTCTTTGGAGTTCGTACTAAGCGGTAGCCTCTGGGGCGCTTTCAGCCACTGGAAGTAAGGGTATCTCGCATAACCTTAAAGATCAGAATTAAAGAAGCCCGGGCCAAGCTTCAGCTCAACTATTCGCGGAAAAAGTTGGTATCATTGAATGTATTTTTGATAAAGCGTAATAGCTCTTGAGAACTTATTATTTTGGAGACAGAAAGATCACACAGCTGACATCAATAAATCTAACAAAATAATTAGAATCAATTTTATTCAAGTTTAAAAATAGTTGTATCTTTTTATTTTTTACATAAATTTTCCTACTGCACCCGTTGAAATATTTCCATCTCTCAGAAAATTTGATTTATTACTTCTTCTATTAATTTAATCACGGGCAGAGATTTGAAGTCAAGGCAGCATGAAATTTCAGAAAATCAGTAGAAATATGGAACATCGAGCCGAATATAGGTATACGAATGATTTCCTCACTAACAAGACTTTACAGAACAAAAGAATCAACTTATAAAGTCACGAAAAGAACGTGATTGAATCAAAACATTGACTTTGCTCCACGTCTTCGAAATGCCGCAGGTCAAAGCGCGTCGAAAGTTTTGCAAGGGTGGTGCCTCAACGAACGGGAGCTCAACAGCAGCGTAATCCGATATGAGTGATCGAACACGCAGGCAATTTCAGGAAACACTGCCAAGCTTTTATAGGTAACAGACACGAAACGCTGAAGGTTATTTCTTTACAACTTCCATTTCATATTTCATGCAAAGAATGTATACCAATCTTAAGTGATTAAACTACAGTTGTTAGAATATAGATATCGCCATCAATCAGTACCGTTTTCGTTGTGGATTGTTCTTACAGTTTTTGCTCCGTCGACAACATTTTTCATGGAAGAATGGACTAGCGACAACAACAGTATAGTATACTTACATACCTGTATATGTCTCATGTATTTCGAGCCTGCTTAGTTGCGACTTATATGCAGGGTAACACTAGTGCCTCACGTAGTTTGATGATGAATGTTTGTTAAAATAATCATAATGACAACATAGTAAACCAGCTTGACTTGAATGAAGTCGTTGCAAGAAATTCGTGAGTTATCACCCATTCAAAGTCAGGTCATTCATGGCGAGTGATGTTCAGGACGCTGGAGAAAAAAATGTTTCAGATTTCTCTATGACGTCATGTAACGATCCAAAGCAAATACCAGGTCAAGTTACGATTGAAAATGTAAAAATATAGAAAAACAACGAAGCCGATGTTAAGGTATCGGGTCCAAGATACCGTGCTGCCTAAGCCCAATTTTGCCGTAATATTTGGACTGATTATTCTGCCCAGAATATGTGGAAACGACCGCACGCATTCAAAACGGCATCACATCTTCTGAATAGGAATATCTTTCTTGCAAAGCAATTTTAAAAATGAAGGTAATGGAGAACAGAGATATTAAAATGATTTTAAGATCTCTGTTCTCCATTACCTTCATCTTCTGAATAATATTATACAAAAATGAAGCACTTAGGGCAAGCCGACCAGAAAGCGTAGCTCCAAGGCCGCCCGAGCGGAGGGAGTGCGGTGAGGGAGATGCGGGACCGCAGACGCGCTCACACTCGGCTAGCGGGCCCTCGAAAATGAAGTGCAATTATGCAGCTGCTGGTGCATAATGACCCGTGCAGCTGCTGTTTCAATAACTGCAGGGAGTATTGTAGTAATTAACTATATGTTTGGTTTATTTCGCGCTGGTCAGTTAATATTCGATTAATTTTGTTTCAGTGCAGTTTTAAGGAAAGTGAGTAGAACCGTGATTTAACTATAGAGCATTAGTGAAGAAAATTTTCGTTTGTTATCTCATATTACATATCCTTTCATGATATGGCCTCCTCTCATCCCAAATCGCTGCCTCAATGCGCTGTCTCAACAAATTTGACAATTTAAGAACACACACGTATTGATTGCATTCTCACACTTTGAGTTGAGCTGCAATCTGTTGATACATGATTATAATATTGTACTGCCAATTTAGTTGCTTCTTTTACACTCATAACTAAAGTGTCATATTTATATACGATAGTCCTATTATCAATGAATATAAATTCATAATATTTCATGTCTGAGCATCAATTGCACACACAGTACTTACTGTAAAACTGATAGATAATGAACCTGATTAATGAGACTTGGAGTAGATTCATACAGTGAGACAACCTTCTAAGAGTCCTGTGTTAAAAAAACAACTTTAAAAACGTTATAAAAGCTTCTGAAAGAAACCACGACAATATTCCGTTTTGAATGCGAGAAAACTGGTGTCCGAAGCCAATATTAGCAGCTGAATAATGAGTAGAATGCTGGGGGAAGGCTTGAAGGTCTCAGTGTGCACAAGTGTCAATATGGAAGAGAAATTGCTTCTAATCTGCACTATCAGAGACCATGAGAAGTGCGAAGACATTGCTAAATCTTTTTAGTTTAACTATATAGTCCCCCGGGTGGGGGGGCAGATGAAAATGTACGAATTCTATAACAGTCCAAATGCCCAGTCTTGGATTCAGTTCCAAAGAAAAGTCGTAGTACGAAGAAGCACAACACATTCTACTCACAGAAACGTTTTTCGATTCTAGCTTTGCTTAGCGTGATATTTTGAAGCAGAAAAATTTGTTAAGATCTTCATTGAACAATGAGCGAAAATAAACTAGTTAGTACTTTTGCGTGGCAGAGTTGTTTCTTGAGTTGATTCCGAGCTCAAAAATTAGAGTTGCAGCCTCCGCCGCGAGAATCGCTCCGAGTTCGAGGTGACAGAATATCGAGGCCTTCTTTTCAAGAATCTGTGGCTTCATGCAAGGTTATTTGATTTCATTCGATAAAATTAGAAATTCGGTTCATTTTAGTGAGTTAGGCTGAATTTTTTAAGCCGGATATGGCAAAATGAAAGTGTGCCTCAGAAAAATATTGGAACTTTCATCCCACGGAACAATTTTACAACACATCTAATCTTAAATTTCGTTCACTCATTCCTGCTACGGGAAATTACTTCGAGGAAACTTGATGGCTGTCTAGCTCTTTTGTCTTCAACCAATATTTGTGGTAATGTTTCTTAGTATAGTTGTACCAGGTAACCATAAAATAAGTACCTTTAAAGAAATAGATGACGAGGTTGTTAGAAAAGGTAAAGAACTTGATAAATATTAGGTAGTAGGAAAATATAAGAAATTACCGAAATCTGGGATCCATTTTACCGATAATTATTGAAAATGGCTCTTCCAGGACATGAAATTAAAATTCAAGGATGGTGCGCTACGCGGAAAAGCAGCGAGGACAAATTCTGAAAATTTTTTTCAATGATTGCATAATTACGGCGCAGAATAATTAGTGGAACGTTTTTTATGTTGGAAGTTTTAGCAGAAATTATTTCAAAACAATTGCTACAGGAACTAAGCCCAGATAAAAAGATTAAATAGGTAACAGTAAACGCGGTCGCAGGCACCTCGAACTGAAGCAGTAACTCATTTGTTACAAACAAATGCAGGTAACTGGCCGTCAATCAAAACGAAAAAAAGGTTTACTCATCTGGTTTTATATATCAGGAGTAGTTAGTTAAACACACTTTGAATAATATAAATGGGTGAATATCATTCTAATGTACATGATACGGCTCAAAAATTCCCGGCTAGGAAAGCAAACAAGTAAAAATTGGCTCATATGTTGCATGACTGGCAATAAATGAAAGCAAGAAATGTTGAAGTAAGCTTTGCAGTGAAATGCAGTTAGGACGCACGATACTCTGGACTAATGAGAACTACAGTCATAGGAAACGTATCATTTATATTGTAATGGAGATTACCGAAATATGTAGCATCATATTCCACATTTAAAATGTAAAACAAGCGTCATTTTTTTTTCGCTATCATTTATGAATATGAAATTATTTTTAGGGCTTAGGTTGTTCTTACTATGTGCTTCCTAAGCTGGTATGTTGTACATAAGACCAGAGAAAAATGAATACTTAAGTTTTGAATATAAATAACTCGTTTAATGTTAGGTTATTTTTTTAGTTTACTTTTTTGGCAAAATGGGTAAAATTATTTTTTGTTAAAAATATTTTCTCAATAAATAAAATATTAATATTTACGTTACTGTGGTCTACTGCACAGAAAGTCCTATTTGTCGTTCAGTCTTCATTTTAGTGTCATTATATAAAAATTGAGTGGCGGAAACCTATTTTCAAGAGGTTAATGGTAGATAAAATGTTGATAAATTGGTTTACATTTTACAATCTGTCTCCCACTCCAGTGGTTCCTGCCGGTCACGTTAAGTTCACATTAGGGTTACGTTAAGTTCACGTTAGGGTTGCCTTTGGGTTAGGTTAGGTCAGGAAATATTTGTTTCGTTCATTTCACACATCTCAGCGAGTTAAAACTGCTTGAAAATGTGGCATATATTTCCGTAGAGTTTCTGAAATTTCGATATATTAATACACGAATGGTGTGAATATTTTTCAACATAGCATTTTCTATGCATCCAAATATTTCTAAAATAGGTTTCCGAACCCCAGAAATTTAATTCCAATCCAGTGACACTAGATCTCGTACGATGAATAGGACGTTCTGTGCAGTAGGCCGCAGTAAAGTAAATATTACCTAATAATGGTTGTTCATTTCACGGATAGTCTTGTGGGAAAAGTGGGAAAATGGTTTTTGCCCAAGTTGATCATGATCTTGAAAGCATAAAAGTTGAAATCCAGAAACCCGAATGCTTTTAATGAAAATATAAATATTTCGAATCCTTACTTCTCTTAAAGACTCTAGCTGTTCCAGACTCACGCAGTCATGCGATTTTTCAGAGCGCTCTTCTAACCATTCATCGGTCGCTCTTTCAATATTCACACCAGCGTTCAATTCTCTCTCTCAAATCTTACAGATCTTTTGGTGGAGCGATGGAGCGTTTACACATCGAGTCTCTACGGGTGAACTGATCGCTAGATATTAAATATGAGAGCTTTGTGGCATTTTTTTTCGACTTGGAATTTGCTGGCATTTTGCTACAGTTTTTTTCACGGTATTTTTCGCGATATCTTGTCGATAATTAAGAGCAGCGTCAGGTACAATTAATTTTTATCAAATTACATCCATTCAAAGCTAGTTTCATTATTTAACTGGACGGACCGAACTGAAAACGGTTCGTTCAAAAAACGATTTACTTATACTCAAAATTGAGGTATAGATTTGTCTGAGATAGATTGAAGGACCCCCCCCTCCTTTTATAATAAAATAAACTTATTTTAGTTTTCGCCCACCAGCACAAGCTGTAGGCATACGATCAAGTTAATTAATAAATTTAAGTTAGTAAACTGTGAGAAACTTGGAAGTAATTTATTGCTAGTTGAAAACAATATAGTAAATATGTTTTAATAATACATGCGTCAAAGTCGAATGTGAGAACCTGGCTGCATTACTCGAAATAATACTCGCATTTGAACTCTTGACTGCATAAAGTCAAGTACGAATCGAGTAACTCAATCTTGATGCAAAAAAAAAGACTTTTCTCGTGAAAAGATGTCAGTTCCCTCGACAATTTCGGTCGTCAGTTACTGTGATGACGCCTGCGCAGACGCCTGAAGGCAAACTGGCGCCAATTCTCAAAGAAACTGTGCAATGTGAGCATATTGGTAGTGAAAACATTTTACTTGAAAAAACGTCAAAATTAGTGAAATCTATAGTTTAGTACATTCAGTAAAATTTCATAAAATAGTTTTGCGAGGCATAACTTATTTTTCCTCAACGTTATTGCTCGAATTGGTATATTTCAAAAATTATAAGTTTTAGTAGCAGCATTCGTGTGGTCATGAATTCAGTATGTATTCATACTAATTTTGACGACATAATTTTATTCATTGCTACGCTGATCAATTCATTATTCATTGTGTTCTCAAATTGTTCAGTCGGGCTAGGAAGTCCGAAAGTATCTAGTGAACTTATTTAGGTGTAAATAAAACTAATTGAGTTGCATCTACTCCTGAATAAATTATTTGGAAAACCACGGAGAGATAAGTTTGAAGTTTAAGGTTTGCATAAGAAAACTAGCAAACAAATTAGGATTCAATTTTCAAAGAGGAATACTTTTAAATTTTTATACCGAAATCGAAAGCAACCATGATTGAGAACATGTTTGACTTTTCGTTGAATTGTTTTCTGAAATAAATTAATCTTGAAAGATACGGAAAGCAAGCAGAGGTGGACTTCCTTCTGGAAAAATTACTGTATCGCTTGTGTTGCAATCGGCGTCTGCTGAGCGTCCATTCGCTGCTCTATTCCCCCCCTGACTGCGTGAATTGAAATCATTCCCTCAATGGCTCTGCCATTATAAATGGGTCTCATATTTTAAGCTGGCATGCCGTCTTTGCCTGACTCGGTTCATGTTAATGGTTTACGATCCAAACTTTATTGCTATTTTGCTTGGAAATGAAAGCGCTGGGTAAGAAAAAACATTTGCTGAAGATTTGCTTCAGTTTGATATTGACGTTATCGATTCATAGGCCGGTCAGCGGGCTCTAAAAATACAAATTCTTCGATCAAGTAAATACAGACATCATTTTACGTTTAGTCAAACGAACGCCAAGTCAAAAAATTCCTTTCCGTTAGTCCCCAAAAAAACACGAACGAAATCTGAACTTTGATGCGAGTCGTCCGAGACACTTCCTTAGATCTTTGCATGGATGTTCCAATGACTGATTTTCCAACGCAGTTTCGGGATCTTACGAGGTCTAAATATAATTAACTAACTCGTATAATTAAGTCTAAAAATGGACACTTTAAAAGAAAATTTTCATTAAAATAATGAACTAACACACCAGCGAAAAAGCACCCGTAAAGTGAGTCGGAGACCTTTTCTTTGTCGCTTTTGAGAGGTCATCTCGCGGGACTTTTAGAGGATTCCTTGCATGCGAGAAGTTCCGTTCTCGAAAGAGAACTTTTCGTGTAGTTTTATCCAAAGCTACACCGAAAACAGGGAGATGTTCCTCCTTAGAGAGCAGCCTTCACTCGCAGCTCTCTTCTCCGACGCCTGAGTCTCCTTGTTTGTCGATTTTAAAGGATCTCCTCGGCCGTGAAACGAGATGGTTTACCACCTGTTCCACGATATGGACTCGCAAAAGACCTCGTTTGAGAATTTTGAAAGAGGGCCAAACTCACCCGTTGAGTTAGAGGGCGATCTCAAGCGCTAGAGATTGGACTTCGTGTGATGAAGGCGTGTCGAATTCGATGGGCTTCTTAGAAGTAGGAAGCACTAGAGCTGATATTAAATTTAACCTAACATGAGAACACAAATTCAACTCGGTCAAATAGTAATATTCTTCATTTATGGTTTCTATAATAACAAAGAGGAATATGACCTGGATTCTCAGGTATTGAAATTTTGTTAAACTCACAAGGGATTTTGATTGATTTGATTAGTTTTGAAAACGTCGGCATGAGGCATAGTGAGCGATAGCTGCTACAAGCGGGGTTGTTCTCTGAGAAATGTTTATTTTTACAGCTTCCTGACCATCGCTGTCACTGTATTTCTGGACGTATGATTAAACGGTACAAATTCAGCTCATATACTTATTCAGTTAGTATTTTTTAAAAGCAGATGGACTACTCATGAAATGCACATGCTTTAAGTACAAGATTGGACACACTTTTTATTTTCGGAAGTATACTTCATGGTTGAAAATGTTTATTTCTAAGCACTCAATACATTTTTTGTCAACAACCTACAATTGAACCTGAACTTTGCTGTGAGTCGTCCGAGACACTCACTAGATCTTTGCACAAATGTTACAATGACGGATGCTCCAATAAAGCACCTAAGTAACTGATGAAATATTAGTGGAAATTTTCTGTTCCACAACTGCAATTGTAATTTACAACATATGATCTCTATCTCTTTTAAGAGCAATATTCATGAGCATACATTTAAACTGTTTGTGTGACTTTTTATTTGTGTTTCTTCATGTCTTGAAAAATTGTACACAAAGAGCGTACAATATTGCTCTCAAAGTAACCAAGACTTTATGATTGTACTGATAGTACAGATTGTACTGATTGTACAGATTGTACTGATTGTACAGATTCTTTTCTTGCATACTCTTATATTCAGACGTTAATGCTGTAGATAGTATTGTAAGTGATCCATGCTTTGTAAGTCGGTGGGGTAGTGTGCAAATAGTTTTAGGAATGCGAGTGCAAATAAATAAACTTCTTGTGTATTAACTTACTAGAAAAAATTGCTCTGATTTTCTGTGACGCCGGTAAAATTTTCTGAAAAGAACGCATATTATTTTATTGATTTTGACTGAAATTAGCAAAGAGACTTTTATTTCTACTGAATGCTTTCTCGTAGAAGAAAGAAGCTGCGCGTTTGCTCACACTCGAACTCCTCCAAAGCCAGTTTTGCGAAAAATTTTGAGCTTGGTATTCGACCTCTTCTGTTCGTACAAAACGAGCAGCTGGGCCGGAAATATGGAAGGGCTTACTTCAAAAACATCCTTCACTATCATAATTTTCAATTTCCGTCGAGTTTTCCTGACAGATCAAAATTTTTCTTCCATACTCAAGTAAATGTAGAGAATATAAATCTTGGTCTCTAATCGTACACTTCCTTTCAAGCACGGGATTCTGAAGCTATCATTTAATTTTACTTCACATGCTGGTGGTTGAAAAGAAAATTTACTCTATCCTTTCTGAGCCAAGCTTATGTACCAGGCGTAGTCTGCATGCAAAACCTCAAGTAATTCAATAAAATGATAAATTATCTTCGATTTTGTTCACTGTTTAATCAAATTGTCTTTTGGGTGGCTGCAAACTTTTTCCGTTGTGTATATAATTTTTAGTGCCATTGGGAGAAACTACGCGATTTTAGCATGGTACCATCCTGCAGCTCTTCTTTTGTCTCTACGCGTCTTACCTCTCCGCTCTCGGTCGAAATTTTACACTCTAACAATGTTGCTTTCCATTCCCTGCTCTTAACCGAACTCAACAGCCTTAACTTAACTGAACCAATGTAAATTACTCGTGGTCAATAAATATTTCAATTGTTTGAAGCTTTCATTTTGCTCATGGATCTATTTCTTATGTCCAGAATTTCTCTCGCTCCGCGTACACTATACTGTAGAGCTCTAGAGTGTGCACTTCTCCGTCATTACTCGTTCTCCCTAGATCGCGTTACCGCTGTGAGCTCCATTTTCTCGTTGAGACCTAACTGCCTCTCTCGTGTCCCTTTCTAAGCCTTTTCTCGTTGAGACCTAACTGCCTCTCTCGTGTCCCTTTATAAGCCTGAAGTCTTCGCTTCGATCGTCGCCGAGGTCTGGCAATCCGGCGGACGAGTTTTGGGTGCCGGGAAGGATTAGAAACTTCGTGCTCGACAGATCGCTTTGAAACAAGGGCTTGATTCTGCGTCTGTTTCTCGACTGCGCAGGGAACACTTGGCTCGGTACCTCAGTACTTTAGTACCTCAACACCTCGGTACTTCAGTACCTCAGCACCTCGGTACCTTAGTACCTCAGCACCTCGGTACCTTAGTACCTCAATTCCTCAGTATCTCAGCACCGTGAAGTGAAAACTGTTTTTCAAGTCCTGCTCCAAAATTCCTGCATAAATCCCAAATTTTACTGTATTTTCATTATGAAATAGAAGCTTGGTATTGGACTTATAAAATTGAAACGTACACAGTCACTACCTCACGAAAAACAAAACACGAGAGCTGCTACGCACCTCCCACTATAATGAGCACTCAATTACGACTATCAAATGCATTGGAATTATTTAATTACCCGACACTTATCAATTTTTTTGGGGTAATTTTATGTTGAAAACTTTTGGAACGACCTTCAATCCAAATCGTCACGAAATAACTTCCGTCCAATTTTGTACCCATGAACGTGTCACAACGAACAAAAATTTACAAATTATTCCGTATTACTCGAGAGGAAAATCTCGACATAATGTTCTTTTTACGGGAATTGATTTTGAAGTTTTATTCCTCTCAACATAAATTGAAGTTCACCATACAAAACATTTAAAACGTTTCGTCAAGTCTACCTTCATCTGAACGGTCACGAGATTATACATCAGTGAGCGTATGACAAGTTATTCATCATGAATATTATTACATGTGCCGGCGAGTCGTGTGTACTTCCAAGGCCTACTCGTACTGTTTTCCTAGCTCTAGCTCGTAATCTTAAGGTACTTATTGAAGTTTTGTAACATGTTTTGACAAATATAAACTAAAGTTTATCTCTTTTTGTACAACCTTGTGTGCAGTATTAAAATTCTATTCTTTTTCAATACAAGTTGCTCAAGCCTTCAGCTCAGCAAGTCATTTAAAACTGCAAGTAATAACTTCCTGAGGATAGTTGATAATCTGGCATTTCTTATTTGATCGAATGCAACTAGTTGTGGTGAATAAATATTCAAATGTGTAGCTACTGCTAATGAAATATCAACGTATTGAGCCTGCAGATAGGAATATAGAATATGAACGTTATGATACCCTCATGTAGAATGCATGCGTAAATTTTAATTTTCCTATGACAGTAGTTCGGTCTTGGAAACTAAGCATGATGTCGCAGAGTAGAATTGAAGTCGTTGGGCAAGAAGACGTTTTTGACTTCGATGTGGTCTTGTACGAGTTGGCTTGATAGAGGAAGAGCCTCTCATTTGCTCATGGGAGCGAGTAAGTTTCTGTCCAGTTGTCTTACCTAACTGTCGATTCCAGTTCCAGATCTTATGTTCTAGTTTGCTTTCATACTTTGATTCCCTAACTCTCCACCGTATTTTAACTTCTTTGTAAGAGCTGCTACAGTAAATCCACGTCTTGAGTATGTTCTCGTTTTCTAGCCCTTGTTTTGCTATCCTGAATTCAGCTAAGTGCGAGTACAATGAAGTTGGAGTAAGATAGGCTACTAAAGTCACACTTTTTTGAAATCTGAAAGCGTTGATATCCCCTGTAGATTCGTGGTATTAATTTTAATATACGCGAAAACAGCATTAATCTAATATTTATTCAATAAAGAGTTTCTATTTTTCTATACACAGAGGGCTGCCAGTGTTTTTCTTCCCGGATTCGTTCACCAGATCGAAAAGCGTTCGTAAATATCCATTGCTTTATTTGCCGGTCGCACCATTAATTCAGCTACCCTTCTCATTTAGAAAGATTTCCACCGTATTTTCTCTGATATCCGAGACACTAGCAATTCGACTTTGGGCTGCTCGCGTTTTTTCTGGGCAAACAATGAAGACAAAGATGATTCTTATGAGCCCAAGAAAACAAGGAAAAATAGCGCAGAAGTGCCGCTCCGGAGTTTTGGTGCCGCAATGAAACGGTCGCCTTGGCTCAACAAATGACTACAGTTCGGCGGGAGTGGAGCCCAATTTAAATTCACTTGGAAATTCATCGAAGGTGAATTGGTTGCAGTGAGCACTGATTCATGTTCCTTATAAAATAAAACAAGCGAAGTTGCGGCGGAGGATGAACTTCTGAAAGTTTAATCACCTGAAATCATCTAACGTAAAGTACAGGCAATCACACCCAAACATGTTGCGTAGATCTGGTATTTCGGTACAAACTTTCAATCGAAAAGAGCAAGAGAATCAAAGAGTAATTTCTTCCTTGATTATGCGTACAGCTTTTACACGACCCTGAAATTATGCAAATCATGAATCGTAAAGAAGATGAGGAATACTTGATGTATAGAACTAAAACCAGACCTCACTGTCACAATTTTCCATCAAATACATGGCAATGTCAAATGGTTTGTCGCCGCGTACTTCGTGAATAAACTTGAAGTGAAAGTTCAACTATGTCATCCAGTAAATGTAAATAAAATGACTTGAGCGGCTCTAATGTGGCTTATCACTTATCATAAGGCCTGTAAAAGCCATTGTCGAGCCGTACGTCAACTCTGTTGAATTACCATTATCGTGCTGTACGTCAACTCTGTTGGAATGAAGTTAAGTTTTTGCAATTTCTTGACGTTTCTTACAAGCTTAACTGGCATTTTTCACACATCACCATTCTCTTAGCCCTTCATATATGAGTCTGAATATTGCCTAGTATTGGGTGCGTTGTAAGTATTAGTGGTCAATATAGTCAGATGGACGTTTAAAAATATTTTTGGTACCGATTTGGCAATAATTCCTACATGTGAATATCAGATTTGAAATTAATCGAGAGCTTACTCGAAAGAGATACTTCAGCCTAGTTCTTGATATCAAAAAAAGTGGTACAGATGTGGTAAGCCCTCACGGTTATTTTCCTTCAGTGAACAGTATAAAGACAGTAGTTTTTCGTTTACAAAAGCGTACATTTCTTTTAAGGCTTCAGAAAATTGGAACCTTGCTTCTGCGAAATGTTTTTACAAAACCATATGCTGGATGAGTATTTTTGCTGTTCAAAATACCGTCTCAGAAATAGGGATAACCGCAATGCTTTTATAGAATTAAAAACACAAAACGAAGATGCACTTGCATAGCTCTCCAGCGTCGCTGGCAGCTATCAGGGACACGTACACCACAAAGTACAACTCAATTTGCCGTCCCGTACGGGGCGCGTCGCGTCAAATAATCTAAAGTGATACGCTCTAAATTCTTCAAAAACTCACAGGCAAAAATGGAAAGATTTGTTTCCCGACAGACGAGGTTTCTCTGAGCAACACGACCGCAACGCGACCGCAACGCGACCGCAACGCGACCGCAACGCGACCGCAACGCGACCGCAACGCGACCGCAACGCGACAAGCACCGTTATGCAGCGTACCATTCTCAACCTTTAAGGAATAGTCAAGCCATGCAAATGAAACGTCAGGGACAGGGGAACTGAGTTGCAATTTAGAAACACGTCTTTAAGAATAAGAAAATAGGTATGACGCTGAAATTCACTATTTACATTGAAATTCACTAGATGTTTATTTCACTTATAGTTCAAATTCAAGACTATTCTATAAATGACTGGAAATGAAGTTCATCCTAAAAAATCTACAGCAGTAGAATATTGCAAAAGTGCACACGTCTAGTGCCCACAACTCGACAGTATTGAGGGCCCAATTACTGCTGAAAATCAGAGTTTGTGAGGCAAGTCCAGCTCAGCGCCGCCCGTCAGTCCGCATGGCTGGCCTCTCCTGTACTTGCAGTTCATAAAACAGGCAAAACTTGGTGATGAGCTGTAAACTTTACCCAGACTAAAGTTGCTTTCGCTCATCCTGAGTAGCTAGGATAGAAGCACAAGGCTTCAGAAAATCACTCCGTATAGATACAAGGCACACGTTGAATTCGAGCTCTCATTCCGCTGTGGTTTCATTTTTCGAAATCCTGGACAGGAAAGCGCAGTTTTCCATCGTGGCGACTTTGAAGAGATGCCATATTGAAATCCGTCTACGTAAAACTAACTGTTTGACAGCTCTATGAGAATAAATCTTGGATATCCTTCTTTCGTCCGCAGATGGTGAATGCGCAGTCGACGAGAGGGTCAGGAATCCTTATGCTCAGAGCAACAACATTATAAATAACTTGCGTTCAGCCTGTGGCCTTTAAGCAAGATTGAACACAGAAATGCAGCTCTAACTTTTGCCCATAGAAGTGACGTGAAAATTGTTCGCGAGTGTTCCTACATATAGTATATCTATTCTTCAGTCGTTTATCATAATTCATTTTATTTCCTAATATGCATGTATGTCTAAGGAAAACTTCGTTCACGCGGGGAAGGTTCTGATTTCAGTATTCCTGATCAGCTATATAAATGTTTCTTGAAGAATAATGACAAATCATTAGGGCCCGGGCTCAACACTTAATGTTAATGAATCACAAGGCTTGAAATTCTGCCTCCACGTTTCGAGTGAGAGGCAAACTCAGCCATGTCTCGTAGCCTGCTAGCGCCATCCAGCGTGCAATCTCGGAAACGATGACATATTTCTCTGAAAATCTAGAATAGAAGCATACATTTTCCTTCTCTGAGCTAATCAGGCTTAGCTTTTTTACTTCTGCTCGAGTCTTTCTACGACAGACAGAGGCAGCCGAGGTTCTAGACAATTTCTGCGACAGATAGATGCGGCCGAGGTTCTAGACAGTTTCTGCGACCGATAGAGGCGGCCGAGGTTCTCGACAGTTTCTGCGACAGATAGAGCCGGCCGAGGTTCTCGACAGTTTCTGCGACAGATAGAGGCGGCCGAGGTTCTCGACAGTTTCATTCCCTGTGGAAATGCTCCAAGCTTAGCAAAACGAAGAAACGCAGCGCTTCTCAAGGGAGTGAAGTTATATTCTCTCGCTCTGATTTAAACGAACCGACCCTACAGACTTGGAGGATTCGTCTTACAGCAAACTCAACGAGTTTGTGCTTCTACTGAGGGAGTAGAAGAACGAGGGAGTGTGCTTCTACTGATGAACATCGCCGAAATCTTCTACAACTCCGATTTTCATTTTGACTTTGGATAGGAAACTTCACGATTTTTAGATACAGAGGCATTTTTATTTCATCCTTTGTGTACTTCCGCTACTTTCACTTTTTGTCATCGGGTGGGTGCACCGAGATAGTGGTGAATGTTAGATTTTCAGGCGAGATGGCACTTTGGCCATCGGCCAAACACAGCCGGGCAGGTTGGCGCTTTCCAAAGTATCGAGATTTTTGCTTTTAGTCGTCTTGTCGCTTCCTGTCGTAAGGCTCAACTAGCAGACAATAAAGGCATATTTCATATCGAATGCAATTTAACTATTTCAGTCGCCACCGTGAGCCCTTTCATTCGTTTGGAATGCACATTTTTTAACGAGCCTTGGAAAGCAGCAAGGCTGAAAAGAGGACGTCGTGGCAGTTTCGGGTAAGTTAGACTTTGAATAGAAACTAATGTTAGGAAATACTGACGCCTGAGCGACGCGGTCGAGTTGTGTGGCGACAATTAATCACTACAGAGTAGACAGGGCGAAGATTCCATTACCTAGGCCTGGACGACTTCCTACAACTTGCAGCTCTCCGTACCCCGGTGAAAATGCTGGGGTTACTACACGTATAACATGTTGCATAACACAATCCATGTGCACCGAGTAAATTGTGCAGCGGAGTTGCTAAATTTCACGAGAATAGCTTTTATGGCAAGATGAACACTTAAGTAGGAAGAGCCAAGACGTCCCCATATTCTTCTCGACAGTTTCCACGTCAGCGACAGAACGCCGAGTGTATGCAGGAGATGCTAACTAGTGCCTCATGCTGCAGGGAAAAGCCGTTCACAGTCTATTTTTGCTTTCATATTCATAAAATTAGGTTTTCTGCTTCCGATGAGGTAGCATATGTGCGATCGTAAGAATTTGTGCTATGATAACAACTCACGCAGATTTTTATCTTTGTATTTACACTTGAAAACGAAGAATTTGGTTATGTTTCTGACAATTTCATTTCTTAGTTTAGGAGCATTTAGTAACAGGAACTTTTGGCAGTTAAAAGCTCTATTTTTACATCTATTTCTTATTCGATGCTATTAGTATGCTTGAAAAAAGTTGAATTCATAAGTATTGTTTGATCATTAGCTCCCACAAAAATTATTTCATTTGAGTTCGTAATGCAAAGTTTCATTTGTTTTCAGGTTGATTCAAATGCAGTTGAAAAATAACAGGAAATCTTGCAAAAAATAAGTTTTATTGGTCCGCGTCACGAATAATAAAAAATTCGTTAAATCTCACGTTAGGAATAAGTAAAGAAACTACTCGGAGCAGACTAAGCATTGCTGGTATATTTTAATATTATTTACCCTTGCAACGTCTGCTTTTCACGAGCTCTCATGAAGATATAATTTTAGAACGTAACTCTTTTTAAAAATTACAGATCCATATTGACCGAGCGAAAATATTTCAATTTTGATCAGACTTACTGAAAATATCCTTGGGAATATAAATATCAAAATACCACAGTCGCATTATTCACATCGATGTTTATTTTCAGACCCAAATTACGGTTGGCTTAAGAGTAATTTGCAAGGCTAAATCGCGCGCCCAATGACTTGGAATGCCTATAATTACACTACGTGAAATAGTTCAGGGCTACAGATGGCACATGCATAGCTCTAACTCTAAGCGGCAGAGTACCTCACATACTGTATTATGAAAATTATTAAACCTTTTCTGTGCACGTAGTCTTCCACCGCCGTACGTGAGTTGACACAGTTTATACGCGTTAGGTGCGGCTTAAACCAATTTCTCTAATACTAAGAAATAGGAGGCATTGCTTAAACTCGGTCGAAAAATACAATACAGGGACCTGATATGAACACGCTGTTATATCGACGCGGCTTAGCAGGATCTACATGCATGTAGCTCCGTCTTTTGGAACTAAATGTAAGCGAGATAAAAAAGTGTAGAAATTGAGGATGTAGAAGCGAGCAATTTCCTGCGCGCGTGAATTCATCACTGCTACGTATGTAAGTTTTTCTTCGAGCAATTGTAAATGCAACACAAATAAGTATTTAAGCTTAAATGATTCATGTGCAATAAAGAAACTTACCTTGCCGTATAGGAACGTTGGGATACACGTGCGTTGCCGGGAACATACCTGCCAAAATGAGAAACAAAAATTAATACCCATGAAATTTTTCAACAGTTGATAAAATAAAACACACTCAACGGATTTATAAGAATGCTACCAACAACGTACGCTAAAACTCTCAGCTATTTGTAACTCTGAGCTGAACATTCAGGCAAGCAAACAAGTAAAATCTACGCTCTGCAGGAACGGAGCTCAACAATGCAACGAACTACGGCTGGCACCCAATGAGCTGGTCTCGACAGCGGTTTATCGAAGGCCAAGAATAGAGAAGCAAGAAAAAAAAAAGTTTATTCATGCACTCAAATTTTTTCAATTTATGGTACTGAACTGGAAAGCCTAAGTGGCCTAGCTACGTGAAATTTTCTGAGATTTCAATTTCAACATTATTGTTCGGGTGTTTATATTTAATGAAACTTGCACGTCTTCAAAATTTGAACACCTTTAAAATTGTGGAGAATGATTCATTTTATTCAGATGGAGAATTGGATCTAAATTTTAACTTTTCACTAGATATGAGCACCGAAACGGATGTGGAAGATTCGGCCAATTATTTGTAGTCTATTTTTGTGCTTCCCACCCTTCAATTTATTACCCTAAAGTATTTATTATTCAATTTATTACCCTAAATAGCCCATTAATACATTGCAAGCAAATGCAGCTATGTATACCATGCGAATAAATAAAAATTTAAATACGCATGAGCTGAAGTAGAACTAACCTTCAGGGCTTCATGCAGGCACAACACTTGCTGTTGAGTGAACAAGTTGAAACTAAATTTGTCATCGTACAACTGCACTGAATGATCGCGTGATTGACATAAGTATGCATGTAAGGGCGAAGAATATTAGATCATAAAAAACAAGATGGCATAGAGTAGAAGAAGAATATCATTTGAAAAGATATTAGCTTCTGATTTCATTTACCGAATTCCAGCTGCCTTTCATCCTTATTTCACACACCAAAAAACCAGAACAATTGGTCTATTCCTGCGATATTTTTTGAATGAGCCGATACGAAAAAGGATTTAATTCTTTGAAGAAGTTATGCAAGAATTTTTCTCTCCCGAAGTCGAAAGTTAACGAGTTAGAAACATGAATACGAAAGAGTTGGAAGCGATGATTTAATTTGCATTTTTTTAGAACGGTCTTTGAGTGAGCATTCATCTCAACTTATATATTGAAGTCATGAGGCATGAGGGTCACTTGGCGTACACATAAGTAGTTCGAGGTAGATGTCGGAGTCATAAACCTAAGTTTTAAAATATTTTTTAGCAAGGCATTCTGTTATACTGGAGTCATTCCTTCCCGTTAAATCCTTCTTCGACCATATGAGCACAGTTGAATGCGTAGATAGGGTCTATTAGGCAAGAAAAATCGAAAGGCATTTACTTAGATATTTTCTAAGTGATGTTAATTGAGCAATCTATAACACTGCTGACAATGCTGTTACCAACATTACTAAGTAAGTTATCAAAGCGATTCGCAACCTTATTTTCCGTGTAATGTGTCCCATAGTCCGTGCATGCAAAATTTATTGCTTTAGCACCATTTTTGCACCTGAATCAATGCACGTATATTCGATTAAACCAATTTTAAAGTTGACAAATTGGGTCCACAGCGTCCTGTTCCCAATACTGCGCGTCATCGTCAGAATGCATTGGACCAGGGCAGGCAACCGAAGCTTTTCATCGGAACTAATCAGCAGCACAGGTAAAGTCATCGATATGCAGTACGTCGTATTGGTTTTGTAGGCTTTAATTCGTAATTGGCTCTACAGTTTTGTTCGTCGGGGAAAACATCACATGATAATATGGTCAAAAGTTAAACCCTAAATGGAGCCAATTTTCAAGTAGTTGATGTATCCATAAAGGACATTACAACAATTGGAAGCGTATTGTGAACAAAGTTTCAACATATGTAAATGATTCACGGATTCTCGTAGACTTAAAACGCTCATTTCTTGTAGAAAAAGCTAATTTCGGCCAGATGAACGATGTGCGAGCCGCAGTGAAGTGAGAGCGGAAAGTTTCCCACAGAACGTAGGAAAAAAAATGTATCGTCACCACAATATACACGATTCGCCAAGAGGAAGGAAGGGTAGATGACTGAACGAAACCACAATAAGTGATTGACTTCAGCTACTGAAGCGATGAAACTGTGGGACACTGAAAAATAAAGCATTACTGAGGTCGAGCGAGAGGTTGGATATGCGAGATTCAGGGTGGCCGTATTAATTCTCTTAATAATCTCAAATTGCTTCAGAACTCACAGGATGCTCCGAAACTACGAATGGATCTTGATCATATCATATCAATCGAAAGTTTTTAATAGTTATAAAATTTATTTTGGTGTTCAAGGCTGGTTGCATATTATGAATATATTACAAAATTGATATCTTTTTTTAGCGTAAGAGACTTACCTCAAAGACGCTCGCAACGTACATAGTGAGTGGGAAGCAGGCAGGTCCCACTATATTACCAAAATTGAACCACAATTTATGTGAGCACAGTTTCCTTTACAACAGCAACACTCAAGCAGGATTTGACAGAAGCCTCATATTTAAGCATCCACTAGCTTTCGCTCTCTTATAAATTAGTTGTTGGTCTATTTTGTCTCAGACCATGGGCCTGAAAGAGGCCTGACCTTCTGCCCAAAAGCTACTAAAACACTTTTTATGCAACATATGCGTCAAGTTTAAGGGTTAGTTGGATTGAAATTTCAGGCGTGCTGGTAACGGATTCTCAATACTTTGGTGGGCTACATAACACTCTTCCTTACAATGTTAATAACTAAATTTGAGAGTAAGCCTTCACACTGTGGTGCGTGAACATCACGAAGGCTTTCACTCATCAGACGCAACTGCATCCTGCAGTCACTCCAGTTTGTGGCCGAAGAAATATAGTCGGCTATCATCAAACAAATTTCTAGCAGTAGTGAAAAATCTCGCCTTACTCCGACGAGTTTATCCTTGAAATTCAAGACTCAAGCAAGTTCTTCAGCAGGAAAAAGCGCAACGAGCTGTTAGTGTTTACGCTAGTCTAACATTAAAAACAAAAGGAAGCCGTTTCCAAAAAAACTCACAAGACATTTTTAAAAAGATGTAGATACACCGTTCATTGAAAATTCTGTTGAGTGATTAAATTCTACACTATGTTCACTGAACTATTTTTAATTCTCAGGTTTCAGGCAGCCAATGTTTATTCTGCCCATGTCGCTTACAAGTACATGAAGGTATTTTTTCCCAGTAGTTTTTGGTAGCTCCACATTCATCATGTTGCCCGACAGTTGCTGTCCTTTTTCTAGATTATTTCTGGAACACGACGGAGGCTGAGCTGCGAGCCCTAATTGCTCATCCTTAATTGCTCACGGGAATGTGCACCGCTGACTCGATGTTCTGTAATTTTGTGGCCTACTCAAGCACTAACCAGCTTCGAACAGTTTATTTGCTAGCATCATCCTCGGCACGCACTTCGTAAATGTTGCAACAAGCTTTTGTTGCATCTTCACCTTTTCTAAAGAAAAATGCACAACTACTACACAACTACTGCATGACATTTGTAGTAACTATCTTAATTACCACTAAAGCGCATATAAAATATAAATTTATCATTTACTGCTGTCAGTAGCGTATTTAAAATTATTCGGAAGTGTTGCGCCGCGCGAAACATGAATTCAGAAGTGTACTTTCTTCCTGAACTTCACGTCCCGCTCACCCCGACAGTTCAAGCACAAGAATCAGTCCCATTCATACGATGCAAGTTCTAGGCTAGTTTTTTGGGAGGCTTTCAATTTTTAGAATTTTTGGCATCTCAGTAAAGGAATCATAATTTCTTAAAATTTTTATTTACATTTTTGGTCTGCTTATAGAAGTGATGATTCGTAGTCACATATGCACATATCTGTTTCACTGCCACGGCAAACTTGAATGAAGTTAAATTCTATAAAGAAGGAGAACAGGAATTTATACGGTAAGAGCGACTTATTATGGTCATCAGAAATTTCTGATTGTTCCTATTTAATCCACATGAAAGGAATGAATATAACCGATGCAAAATTTGTTGAATAATAAATTGCTGGGAAAGACAATTCATTTGTGGCACTCATACCCTGAGGTTAGACAACTCACGCGTGCTATGCGGCGCCTAGAGCTGCTGTACGCGGAGATCAGGTCAGGGCTTTGAGATCTGGTTGTTCATCGAACCGTCGAATAATAAAAACAAAAACGTAAAACAGGCAGTCTTTGGTGAATGCTGCGTTAGTTTTAAGCAAGATTTTACATGCGTTCAAAGTTTTTAACTCTTGGTATTTGAAATGCATGTTATCATGAAAAATTTTGAACAGAAATTAATACTGCACAAAACAAGTACATTATCGAGGACTATGTACATGTCGTTGAGTACAGAAACTATTTTTCGGCCGTGGCGGCTTGGAAAAAGTGTGTGACCTCCGTGTGGTCAAGAAGAGTTTAGGTGTATGACCTCAATGCAGCAGAAATGCGTTGGCGAGGATGAAAAGTGCAAGCTGAGTGTTGCACATTATTTATGGTTGATATGCTACACGTTAGTGCTTTCGTATGTCGGGGATTATTGCACATTATTTATGACTGATATGCCACACGTTAGTGCTTTCATATATCGGGGATTATTTCACATTATTTATGGCTGATATGTCACACGCTGGTGCTTTCATACATCGGGGATTATTGCACATTATTTATGGCTGATATGCCACACGTTAGTGCCTTCACATGTCGGGGGATTATCACCGTTTCCGGCCGGCGTCAGTGACCGCAATGCAACGGAATGATCTAGTTCCTGTGACGACAATGAGCGCAAAATTTGAATCTCGACATTGACGGTCGACCCAGACGCCGAGCCAGCATTTCAATGAGAAAAAATTGGGAGAACAGAAAAATGAAACAGAACCTAAGAAGCGCAAGAGATCACTTGCACCAGGGTGACGGAAAGGGAACAATCAGACGATACAGCGAACTGATGATTACGAGTTCATGATTACGTCTTTCGTGATTGTCGATTAATACGAACGAAGCTTGCCAGAATATGCACGCGGCCGTGGATTGACATTTCGAGTGGGGCACCTGTATATGTACATATATATATATATACAGCATATGCACATATATTTATATGCATAATTCGATCTATGCAACAAGCTCCTATGAATATGGTATAGGGAAATTTCATTTATAAAGCTTTTAATGGGTCGGTGACAAGTGTTCGCGTACTGCTAAACCGTCAGTGCCGTTATGACAATACTTTGATTAACTGGCATTTCCTTAGAATTAAATGGTTATGAGAACGTGTGTTATAATCGGTGCCCAGCAATATTACGTTCAAGCTCCAAATCGCTAGGCAAATCTTGGGGGCTACAATACTCTAAATCGCTTGGCAAATCTAGGGGGCTGCAATACTCCAAATCGCTAGACAAATCTAGGGGGCTGCAATACTCTAAATCGCTTGGCAAATCTAGGGAGCTGCAATACTCCAAATCGCTAGGCAAATCTAGGGGGCTGCAATACTCCAAATCGCTAGGCAAATCTAGGGGGCTGCAATACTCCAAATCGCTAGGCAAATCTAGGGAGCTGCAATACTCCAAATCGCTAGGCAAATCTAGGGAGCTGCAATACTCCAAATCGCTAGGCAAATCTAGGGGGCTGCAATACTCCAAATCGCTTGGCAAATCTAGGGAGCTGCAATACTCCAAATCGCTAGGCAAATCTAGAGGGCTGCAATAAAAAATCTAGAGCGTCTCCACAAACACGAACCCGTGAGACACTCCCGTGCTACTCGCTGGCAAAAGTTAATCAGATCGCTTATGGCGATAATGAAGGCAATGAAAAAAGCTGCAGGCGGTAATTTTCTCGTTTTCAAAAAAGGAATTAGAAAGCAAAAACGGCTCATCAAAAAAATTTGATATCGATGTGTTGGGCGCTATTGTCTTGGGAAATCACTCCACTACGACAGAGGAACTTACTGAACACACCCAGCCCACACAATTGTGCTCGACGAGCTGAAAAGAATCGGAAAGGTTTGATAGTTTGGAGAGTGGATCTTACATGAAGTGTCTCCAGATGTTCTGCACCTGCGTGTTGCGTTTGGTAAATTATTGCTCGCAAAATCTGTCGCATGAGCTTGGTCGAGGAATATTGTTTCGACCTTTATATTTCGCAGGACGTAATGAAAAGATTGAGAAGGGGCTGGGATTATATTCCTCTTCTAATCTAAGGAATTTTAGAAACGTGTCATTTGCGAATTTATTTATCGATGGAATGTGCTAGTATTTGCAAGGAATGAAGGCTAGGCTTTGGAATAATAAAAATTTCCTAATCATTGGTTGGCTGCCTTATTTTTAGCGTATAGCTTGACACCGGACATCATGCAGGTTGCAGTGGCAAATCTAGGAGGCTGCAATAGAAAATCTAGAGCGTCGCCACAAACACGGAGCCTCGAGGCACTCCCGTGCTACTCAATGGCAAGGCAAGTGCAATTTCATAGCAGTCTTTCCTACATTTAGTCACCCGTTTATACGGATAAAATACTATGGTAAATTATGATTGGAAACAATGAGTCAGTGTTTGCATAGTTGTAGTCTAGTAATTTCAAATTTCACTCCTTGTAGTCTTCTACCCACTCGAAGACGCACTCGAAGGCCGAAGCGACATGGAGACAAGACGTTTAGGAAATGCAATAAGAGCTCTGCTTCACGACGTTATAAGTGTTAAAATCACTATAAAGTTAATACTTGTGAGATAGAAGACGATCACTCGTATCAATGAGTGGAATACTCAACCAGCTAATTTATGCTAATTGATATAAAATGCAGTTCAAAATGGTTTGTAATCCATACACATTCTCTAATTTATTTCCAGGAACTAATAACTCCACTGGAGGCATTTCTGCAAGTGCGCGATTACCGAGTTTGCGTGGCAACATTCCTAGAGCAGCGCGCCTACTTGGTAAGCATGAATGATAATGATGACAGCCACAGCTCAGCAGGCTGGGCGGCCCTGTGGCATCTCTGTGGCAGGAGACGTGAAGATTAGGCTCATCATAGGCCTGGCAGGCCGCCTCCAAATGAAAGCGTCCGCTTTGCCCCTGATGGCACACGACATCTCGCTTCACGCTCTCAACGCCCGCACGTGGTCGCTTGTGATAAGCAATCGGCTGGACGATACTGGAACGTCGCTTCACACAACCATCACAGCGTTTGGACGGCTTGGAAGTTTGGGTGTTTGCTTGTACTCTTAACATGGTGTTTGCGACATTAAATCTACGGAAGTTACGGCCAAGATCTCACATGAGTTACGTCAGAATGCAATAGTGATTTTCTTTCTTCATATGTTTTATTCGACTTATAGGGCTAGAAACAAGCTCTTAATTTAACTTATTAATGGTAACCTAAAAATTCGTGGCGGTTTAGTTTATATTTTGATGCAGTACAGTTAACGTAAGCCTTCTCTAAACCTCTCTAAATTTGTAACAACCAAAATTTATTTTAATTGTTGACATGACACGTTACTCAGTCACTTTGTTAAGAGAAAATGATCGTTGTCATACACATGATACGGTAAAGGATTGAAATAATCTTATATCATTATTGGTTCTCTTACCTCGAAATGAATCATGTGTGGTTAAAGGAACGAATGTTAAAAGAATTCTCCAAAGACTTCATAATCAAAACGTCCTTTAGTGAACTTGTCTTATCTCAAAAGTGGGGACCTAGAAAAGATTAAATTGAAGCTCAATTTAAAAAGGATTAACTGAAATTTGAAGGATACGATTCCCTTTTTTATGGTTTTGTAATATTTTGACGTCCTGGCCCACCAGCAGCTCGTATTGCAATCGAAGAATGGCAGGATTGTAGCACTTCATGAATGACTTCAGATGCTCTTTGTCTCAGCTACGATCTGGTGCGAAAGCTCAGACTAAATAGCGGAGAGAAGTTGAGACGCCAGGCGATCGGATGAAGAGACTTGCAAATGAAGACGATGTACATAAATGAGTAACATCGAGACTGAGCTTCAAAGCGCAGATAACGCCATGCATAGAAACTATGGAGGCAGGATGCAAAGTAAGAGCTAAATTCGGGGTAAATTCGTTGACCGTAAAACTTCATTACTCTGACTTATTTGGAGATTTTGTAGGTAATTCATCCTCGACTTGGCAGTAGTTACTCCAGTTGAACCCAGGAGGTAATCGTCGCCGACGATGTCGGAATCATATCTTGTATGATTGTATGTCTTAGACACTAGCGAGCCAGAGAGGCCAGTTTAAGCCGCTAGTTCTAAGGGTGACTAGTTCATGTGACTAGCGCAAAGAACGCTCAGTTCAGGACACTAGCGCTAAAGGAAGTCAGTTCAAGTCCCTGGCGCTAAGGGCAATCAGTTCAGGACACTAGCGCTAAGGGCAGTCAGTTCAGGACACTAGCGCTAAGGGCAATCAGTTCAGGACACTAGCGCTAAGGGCAATCAGTTCAGGACACTAGCGCTAAGGACAGCCAGTTCAGGACACTAGCGCTAAAGGAAGTCAGTTCAAGTCACTGGCGCTGAGGGCGGCCAGTTCCAGTTACCAGAGCTAAGCTCGAGTCCCTAGTCTCGCTCAAGTGAAGACATCAAAACTCGAGACGTCCTTTGAGGGACTGCAAGGCAGCATCAAGTCGCATTACCTGGAGGCTAGAGAGCATCGAGGTCGTGCAAATGTTCCCGACAACTTCCCTAAGCTCTCACTATGTATAATTCTTTATTTCGTTTGCATTGTTCTTGAGACTTCTCCGGGCGATCACTGGATTTGTCGAGCTTCTGGAATTACTTTCCGGAAGCTTCTTTAAAGGCTGGGATTTGCATAAGAAAATTCTTAGTCTTAATACTAGGAGAAACTTTTCGCCATTCAACATCAGTTAGACATTCGTCGAACGGTGGAAATAGCAAGCGTCACTTTCCAGACGAGCTTAAGAAAGCCAATGACAAATGTCATGCAAGAAAATACGATTTTTTAATAGTTGTCCGTGCACAGAACATGAATCAGATCGGCAGGGAATACCGGTGTCTTACATTTGACAGCAAAATATAACGACGCTGTAAATTTGAAGGCAAAATATAACAGTATTGTAAATTTGGTGGTAAAATTTAACGGTATTGCAAATTTAGAGGTAGAATACTACAACCTTGTTAATTTGGTGGCAAAATGGATCAGTATTGTAGATTTGAATACAAAACAAAACAGTATTGTAAATTTCCCGGAAAAATATATCATTATTATAAGTTTGACGGCAAAACATAACAGTATTGCAAATTTGACGGCAAAGAATATCAGTATTGCAAATTTGATGGCAAAATATATCAGTATTGCAAATTTGACGGCGAAATATGATATCGTCGTAAATTTGGTGGTAAAATAAAACAGAATTGTTAATTTAATAAGAAAATACAACAGTACTGTGAATTTGGGGGCAAAATATGAAAGCATTGTAAATTTGGTCGTAAGATGTAACAGTATTGTAAATTTGGCGGTAAAATATAACAAAGTTTTAAATTTAGAGGCAAAGATTAATAGTAATTTGGAGGTAAATTTAACGGTACTGTAAATTTAGCAGCAAAATAAAATAATACGGTAAATTTGATGGCAATATTTGTCAGTATTGTAAATGCGATTGTAAAATATAACAGTTATGTAAATTTGGTGGCAAAATATAACAGTTTTCTAACTTCGACGGCCAAAGATAAAAGAACTGTAAATTTTACGGCGAAGTATAATAGCATCATGCTCTCAACGTTTGTGAAATAAACATAATAAAATGTGATTTGCAACTATTCAGCTTAATTGTGAAGCTTCAAGTTTCAATCACGATTACATTTAATGTTGCATTCTCTGTAAGTGAATCAATTGTTCGAATTCTGCATGTGAATCAACTGTTCATACTTCACAAGAGAATCAATTGTTCATAATCTGTATGTGAATCAAATGTTCGTACTCTGTAAGTAAATCAATCGTTCGTATTCTGCATGTGAATCAATTGTTCATACTTTACAAGAGAATCAATTGTTCTTATTCTTCAAGTGAATTAATTGTTCGTACACCCCTGGAAGAGTTTTTGCAAGGCCTCGAGGGGATGAAGAATTTTCATAAAGTTATTTCTACAAGCACCATGCATACACAAATACTGGTTAGGAAATTATTTCTCGATGCACGCCTTTACTAGTAATGGAAAGGGAGTTATTGCTACGTCTTCATGCACGTACAGTGATACTCGTTCAGGATATGCATTTTTCCTATCTATGTACGCCGTGCATACACATATGTAGTTTAAAGCTGGCATACTGTTCAGGCATACTGTAGTTCTGCGTCTAGGCATACTGTTCAGTATGCCTAGACGCAGAAGTATTCCAATGCAAAATATGTACAGAATTTCGGCGAGGTAGGCAGGTGTTACAAAATTTTCACCGGGACCACGTTAGCTGCGCTGCTAGACAAACCGTAATAGTATTCATGAAAAACTATTTTTTCGAGGACTAACACCTGCAAAATCCTCTGAGTGAAATTGAAGGCAATGCTCATGTTTTTTTGGGCTATTGAATACACAAACAGAGAGAAAACGAGAAAAACTGGTAGCCGACTTTGAGTCAACGGATCCTTACCCCTGTTCAATACAATGTCGACTTCGAATGTTTCCGTAAAATACGACAAAATATGTTCCATGTACATGTCTGGCTCCCAGGGCCAATATACACCCAGAAAAACTTGCATTCAAACCTCGATTTGCATAGTATTGCGCTGGTCGGTGTGTGCAGGAGATGCAGCGACTGGCTGTCACCTAATTTTATCTGCACCAAATGATGCAGCAAAATTAAAGAAGGAAATCCATGTAAAACGTTAAATTTTCAGTAGTCCTTCACTGGTTCTTTGAATATTGGTTGCAGCAGCAGCTGAGATAGCAACTGATACCTGAATTTCATCTGAGAACTCTTTTTGTGCATCTAAATGTGTTGTCATATACATAACCTTGCATTTTAGCTAAAATTATACTGAGAATATCATTTACTCGTAGATTTTGAAATACTGCTAAAAAAGAAGAGCTGCTAAAAAAGAATCTGATTCCTTTCGGTTATCCTTGGAAGTTTTGCAGCAACATCTGTCGTTCAGAAACACGCATTATCCTGATCGACTTAAGCGTCAGGAGTTCAGCTTGAGCAAAATTGTGTTCCGCTAAAAATTTCCTTTATTAGCTCTGCAGAATAGAGAGTAAAGGTCACAGGCAAGGTAGTAACAAGGAATCGGCCACGGGGTTTTGCTGAAAGTAAAGCGTTCCAACATGTTCAACAAATATGTCGTGAGTGATCTAGAGTGTCGTTAAATTTACTAATATAGTATAGTAACTAACGAGAAAATTATAGGTACTATTTTACCCGTCACATGTGACAGAAGATTTTGGCGTGCCTTCACTTCTAAATTTGCCCTCAACTACCGCAGACGGAAAATCCAAATTTCCAATTATGGAAGGAATGGGGGATGAATTCCTTGAACCTCTCTTTTTCTCAGGCTTATATCGGCAGGTTTTAGGGTCATTCCACTTAATTAATTTATTCCTGATGCTCAGTGAGCTACACAACCGGGACTCATAAAACCACATAACTTCCCAATCAACAGCCTAAATTTTTCAGGCTGGTAGCAAATTGATCCGATTTCCTTCAAATTTCCCTCAGTAATAAGAGGGTTTTTTGTAGTCCCCAGCAGGCCTCTGGTGATCTATAGTGACAAAATGACTTCACCTGATTATCTGCAAGCCTTTTATACCAAGTTCATTCATTAAAAGATTTTTAGTTTCTGGAAGGCAATTTAATTTTTCAAGGTGTGCAAAGTGTGCAAGTGAGCACGAGAGATCATTTATCAGCACGGAATGTCATGATCAATATGACGCATATGATTGTATCCCAAATCTACTGCCCAAAGGGCAAAAAAGAAGCTAGATCTTAACATTACCGTCACCCAACGTGTCCGAGATGTCTTTGATCGAATGACGACGGCTCCTCACCCCACGCACTCGCTTGGCTTCAAAATTTCTCCTCATGATCCTGTTCTCGATCTTCTTTTCTCACCGATTCCATATTACATTTTGTGGCAGCGGGTCGACTCTCAAACGATCGAGGAAAAATAGGATACTGGAAAGTAAACGAATAATACCCAAAACTCATCATTTTCACGATCTCCAAATTTTCCGGCCCTTCCTCCTTCCACCCTCGTCTTTCTCCTCTAATGTATGTGCCAATTTTGATAGCAAACTCCGTTCCTCATCGCCTCTTTAATCAACATTGAAGAATTTAGGCTAACGACTGCTACAGTTCAGATAAAAATTGAACGAAGTCTTCGTAAAACCTTGTTTCATTGATGTATCCAAAGATAACAATTATAATTCGTTCAAAACGAGGTCTGATGAGTTGTGAAAGTTAGGGGCTGTTTTGACCAGTCCGTAGAATATCACTGTGCTGCAGTACAAGTGCATCGTTGCAGAAATATGTAGGAAAAATATTTCAAAATACCAAACGGTTATGCGAGCTAAGATATTATCACTCAATCATTGCTCAAACTGCTGAACTGATGTTAACCACTCTCCGATATCAAATATTTTCCAAGCAGGTGAGACCGAAGCTCGTTCTTAAAATAGAATAATTTTAACAAAAGTTTAAACTCGCATCCGTCCGCTGCAGCTATGACTCCGCCGTATTATGTTCTTATTCTTGGATAATTATTAAGCGTTGTCAAGGGGGCTTGAAATTCAAGAACCTGAGAAATTCGCTAATAAAGGAAGTGGCCTGTATTTCAGAAGACGAGCAGATCAAGTTTTAATTATGGCCGACGGATTAGATTTGGAATCAATTACTGAGGGTCGTTCACTTTAAAACGTAGGAAGTCCATTACATTAGTTTTCTCTCGAATTGTAGAATGGCTAAGCGATACTCGAAATGAGTGCAACATTTAATTTTTCTTCATATAGCTTTTGTTAAAATAGGGATAGATAGACTAAAGATAATTTTGCATGATTAGTTTCCAACACAGCAAACGAAAAAGTCACAAAAGTCGAATCATATTAATAATGAAGAATGTTGAGTATGCTGTACTTAAGGGAAATGAGTTATTCGAAAAACATTCAATGTGGCTATAACCCTAATTGTTTGTTCATGTATTCGTAAACTAATGCTGAAAACTTTGACAGTTGATAAAGAAATCCAAAAGAACTACTTTTCATGAATAAATCAAAATCCAAATATTAACTGCATTCGAGGTATCGAAAGTTGAAGTCGAGTAGGAATTGAGTGATATCGCGGCGCGAGTACTTGTGTGTAGATTTATACTAAAATTTTGTAGCGTACGCTCTTCGTCCTCAGTACTAATTAGCCTAAAATGACCTCCCACTCGTATCTTCTGTGTACCTGAAAACTTCCAGTATCTCGCATCTGTTGATGCAACCTTGTGAGAACGCGATGATCAGGCAAATGCCCGTTGGGAATCCGCTCTGGGTGCTACCTAGCAGCCAATATTGCATTACCGATCGCCAGACTATATCCCATGCGCATTTCTGCCATTTTAAAATTTGTCTAACGATTCATATTGTCAGAGCTAATTTACAATATTCACTGACATCAAACGGCCATTAAATAAAATAAATGTTGCCGTAGTTTATGGGTTTAAGAAATTTGCCTAGAGACCTACAACCTTTAACTTCCGGTATCTTGAAAAGGATCATTGATTGGATAGTCACTTATTCGTGGAAAGGTCGTGCTTTTGGAACGATTAATTTCGACTCTTCTTACACACCCTAATGAGCGACATTTCAACATAAAGTTTTGAGTGCAGGTTGGCAAACATTATTCCATTTTACGCACAAAGTGGCCATGAGAGTAAAATGATTCAAAACTTACGAGACATTATGTACAGATCGGAAAAATTTTCTTCAGATATTTGAGACAGAGAGAGAATCGATCTCACTAACTTTTCATCTGTGGTTTCTCGAAGGCATTGGAAAGTCCTGTACTTCAAGCCGTGAACATTCTTTTTTTCGACCGTTTGAGAACGACGATATTACAGCTTCAAAATGTCATTAAGAAGAATTGAAAGTTCGGTGAAATGTGTGAGCGAGCTTTACCTTGGTATGGAAGAAAAGTCTCTTCGTTTGAATGAGAACAGCACTCGGGAATTGTCAAGATAGGCTTAGCAGTCTTCACAATTAAACTTCTACTAGGGATACAGCCTTCTTTAAACACTTCAAAAACACACAAGTAACACAATTATCATGAAATAATTTTCAACTTGATTTAACCACTCTCAACTCGGAGTGAGAACACAAACAATGGTCATGTATCGATTGTTGTCCGAATAAAACAAAGAAATAGCGGACCTCTAGCCCAGAACTAGATGGGCATTACCATAGTCTAGTCCCCCTTTGTTGAACAATTTTATTCTATCGTATTCAAATGAAGTCTACAGTGAGGTTGGCTTGCAGTTCCATGACGCTCTGCAGAAAGAAACAAAATGCTCAACCAAGCGTGGAATAAAAGGAAAATACTGTTTAACAGGAAACCAAAGTTGTCTAAAGGCGTACATATTTGAGATTAAAAATAAACTTTAGAGATTTCATTCGATACCGAATAAGGTTTTCTAAATAATATTGAAGTTAATTTGAAGCCGTGAACGTGTATTTTTTATGGGTGACTGCTGAATGACACCCTACATTTGTCGTCCCTGGACGTTAGAGATTGTCCGTAAAAATTTCGCGGTGATTATCTTCTAGCTTAACGTTCGGATTCTCATTAATGACTTGCTTATTGATACTTTCTTCTTTGTGGGGGCGGGACATAGCAATGTTCTAGACGACTTTTGTGATGATGGCATCTTCATGCGTCAAACCATTCTTGTACCCATATCATCGAAACGTGTCAGTCTTGTAAGACTGGGAAGTTTTTAGAGCCATCCAACCCTTTCATTGCTCACGGTTTAACGTCAAACGAAATAATTTTCAACATGGTAACTTCTCGAAACATCACATTTGACCTTTCTTCTCTTGCTAGAGGTGTTGTTTCAGAAGGATTTTGTTAAACACATTGCGACATTGAAGCAGAATTTGGTTTTTATTTTTGGTACAATGGCCTGGACGCCATAACTTGAACTACAAAGCGAAAGTTAACGTAATCTGAGCCAGCAAGCGCACGCCTTTTGTACTGTATGAACGCCTGCGAATCAGGGGACGTGGCTCTCCGCAGGCCAGCTACTGGTCTCGCACTAAAGTCTCGGCTTTGTTGTTACTCGAAACGTTAAACTTGCCTAATTGTCAACAAATTTGGAAGCGATTTAAATGCCCAGGACCCAAAGGATTTAGCATCGCAGCCGAAATTGGTCTAAGCTCATTTGAGCTTCTATATGAGATTTCTGATCAAATTTTGTATTTTTCACCCTCGAAGAGAATTCTAATAGGAATGTGTTTTCTGTGACACCGGTGACAAATCTAACTGTTGTGAGTCGAGAATAATTGAAGCGGTTACTTTGAATTCGTTTTTGCGGCAATAATAATAAACTGATTAAAATCTGATTTCTGCAATAAATAACAAATCCATTAAATTTCGTGAATGTCTATACATAAGGGTGAAGCAAAAATTTAAACCATCGTTGATTCTTAGGAACATATGCTTTAATTTGCTTTAAAAATCACCACACTGAAATTGTAGCCTAAAGAATATTACTTGTGGGTCGCCTACCCTTCTTCTGCTGACGACGAAAATGTAGGTTAGTTAGTTTGTCTTCCTACTTACAACCAACTGAAGTATATATGTATTACAGTAATTTAGTTGATGTAGTTAGATGAACGAATAAAAACATTATTTGTTTATTAAAACTGAATTATTATTTGAAAAATAATACTTAAAATAAAGTAGTTTTATTGCTCTTAAAATGAACGGTAGCGCAGTTTGGGCGCTCACGATCGTCAGGTGCTCATGCGTTGTGGTCCTGCCGACACCTCATTCTTGAAATTATCTTAGAAACAGTTTCATCCTCTGCATTTCAGGCGTCAGCAGGTCCCGACATACTTCTATTCAAAAGAGTTCGGGCATGAAAGATTACCAAGATTACCCTTTCTTATCAAATATTAGAGAATTACCAGCAAAATGAAAAACTAGAAGTAATAGTTTTCATTCGCATAAAACTTGACACAAATCAACCTCACGGTGACTACACAGAATTGTCGGAACTGACAATTCCTTTGCTTGGAAATGCTCTTCCAAATACTTTGATCTTCTTCAGAATATCCCTGGGCCTGAATTTCACACGGATAAAATTGTTTGAGTCTGAAACAAAGTACCGGAAAACAGTCTGCTGGCGCAGTGAACACGTACAAAAATCATCTAGACAAATTCTGTAACGGCGCAAATTTGGAGTTTCTTTCTGGCGCCAATGTACCCCATACTCTTGATGCCAAGAATCAAAATGGATTTCAATTCAAGAGAAAATTAGTGATACTGTATATATTTTTATACCCCTACAAGCAAATGATGCATTTGCTAACGATTCAATGATCTAAATTTGACATCCTAATTCACGGTAAAGTTTGGTTAAATTTTAGTCTTGATTGAATTAATTGGCCTCCGCCTGTTGCATTCAGGCAACACTACATAGTGTGCCCTCAGCACTACATAGCGTGCACTCAGCACTACATAGCGTGCACTCAGCACTACATAGCGTGCCCCTCCCCACAGCACTAAGTCGAGCTCCTCACCACGGTACCTTCACCACGGTACCTTCACCACGGTACCTTCACCACGGTACCTTCACCACGGTACCTTCACCACGGTACCTTCACCACGGTACCTTCACCACGGTACCTTCACCACGGTACCTTCACCACGGTACCTTCACCACGGTACCTTCACCACGGTACCTTCACCACGGTACCTTCACCACGGTACCTTCACCACGGTACCTTCACCACGGTACCTTCACCACGGTACCTTCACCACGGTACCTTCACCACGGTACCTTCACCACGGTACCTTCACCACGGTACCTTCACCACGGTACCTTCACCACGGTACCTTCACCACGGTACCTTCACCACGGTACTTTTCCTCGGTGAACGGACTAAAATTCCCGTCATTTTAGAGGTCCCTAGAGCCCGGCCTTCAATCATGCGATCCCAGTTGTGCACTTGCGACAAGTTTTCTACAGTGCCGTGCAGCTGCGGCCTTTTTAATAACTTTAATGGGTCTCGAGAGCGGCTGTGGTAGGGACTTACCTCTCAGCATTTCTGCTCTATGTGAGGAAAATAATTGCACTCCCTGAAAAATCTGCTCTATACCCGGCAGCTGATTCTTACTGCGCTCTGACGTAGATGATCTGTGTCATTAGGGCGCTGGCTTAAGCTAAATTTTTTACTAGGGAGTTCTTTATATTTCTTGGACCAAATTTGTGATGCTATGGAAGGTAGATTTATTTATTTATCTCTGTAATCCCACTATATGATAGTAGCCTAGTGTTGCTTGCTTGATTAGTAAGTTGATCCTTCCGTCGGTCCGTCTTTGTGNCTCCATATGTCATCATTGAAACGCTGCAGCTCTCTAGAGCTGCATATACACCCGCATCCGCACTCCATGTGTCAACGAAGAAGCGCTGCAGCTGCGTGCCGTCTGCATAACGATGCAGTTAACCTACCATAGAGCTGCCAAATGCCTTTCTAGGCTCAGCCAATTAAAAATTATTGCTCATCTCGGCCATGCTGCGTTAGAGCAGAATAATGCTGCCTTTAATGAATTTTGATTCGCGAAGAATTCTCTGTCGCAACACTAGCCCAGTATGCAAGTGCTTGTTATTATACAAATGTGTTAAGAACTCTTGACATTGTTATGTATGACTCTCTCAGCATAAGTTAAAAAAGTTAAGAGTGAAAATGTTTACAAGTTTTTACATCATTTACTGATTTTAGAGACATTTAAGTACCTTTTAAGTATCCGAGAAACGTGAACTATTAAGAAAAAACACGAGGCACCGGCCCATGATCGGTCCTTCCCCCGAGAACGTTGTGTCTTGATTCCAGATTCTTCTCGAGCTTTTAACTTGATTTCCTAGGGGGATTTTCTAATGTGAAGCGCTACCAACGTTTCGCTGAGGAATTGCTGCTCTAGTTCAATCACCAGGCTGTGGTGCGGGAGGCATTTGCTGCACCGCAACATCTGCACAAGCGATGTCCAGCTTGTCCAGCGTAGCGCAGTTTTGAAATTCCGCTGCAAAATACGTATTAAATACGTAAAATACATATATAATACGTAAAATACGTATTATATTTCAGCAGCTGTAGGACTCTCAGTATTTACTGCTGATATCTCCACGTGTACAGGCGAAAACCACATTATCTTTAGATTAAATTTGCGTACCAGGCATATTACAATGTATCAAGAGCCGATTCTTTGGAATACATCACTAAATCCAGCAGTACCTACAGATAAATTCTTGATCCGTACATGCGTGAGCGTATCATTTCTCTAGGCATAGAAACACAAATTTCTTGGCACATCAGCGCCTCCGTCACCCCAAAAGACACGCACGTCACGCAGGACGCGTGAGGCAGGCGTGACGTCACTCCCCACGCCTCCCTGTAACGCCTGCACCGCAGCACGCGGCCTACAGGGTGGCCCACAAAAAAGCGAACCCTTTCAATAGTAGTTTCTCGTATCACTAATACCAACATGCATAAAAATATCGTAAGCATTTAATTCGAAACAGATTTACAGTACATCCCATAATGTAGCTTAGAAAAAACCAGTGAGTTTTCGTCTTGCCAGTGCTGAAAATGATAGGAAAATTATATACCCGCTCATTTTATTAAGAAGGATTTACAATCAACACTGTTGAATACACGGAAATTCTGGAGACAGTAACGTTATCCTGGTTAAGAACAACTCCGATCCAAACTAAGTCATATTCTTTCATGACTAAGTTATATTCTTTATGATTAAGTCATATTCTTTCATGACTAAGTTATATTCTTTATGACTAAGCGCCCACTATGGTGCCAAAACTGTCCCGAACCTCCTCAACAAAAACTTGTCATTATTTGTTTGTAAAGATGTTTAGCTGTTTATCTCGCAAGATTCGAATCCTTGCTATTATTGGTTTCGGGACGAAGTCGAGAAACCGTCTAATGATCAACCTCAGATCACTGTTCAATCCCTGGAGTCCGCCATCAAGCCAGGATTTCGACCGTAAATGTTTCCCGCCGCTTCAGAAAGCGTATCCAGGAGCTCATGGATGCTGAGGACTAGCATAGAGAGTGAGTTCATTGTAAATCTATACATTAAAAAGTTTGGCTTAGAATATTTTTTTATGTTTCATCTTCACTGCGTACATAAGGTTTTAATTTGTCGTTCTAATAGTCCCAATTTAGCGCTTGTTTCTAATTTTTTATTTCACCCTTTACATGGAGACTTCTCTAGTTGATAACTGATATTTTGGCACTCCAACTGAAATAAATTTATTTGCCAGAAGACTTTGCATTAAATGAATTTTTCACACTTAAAGTGAAAGGGGAATTTCATAGGATGCGATTTGGCTTGATATCCTCAGCCTGTTTTCTCTCAAGAGAGGTAATGGGCAAAAGTTGGAAGGACTTTATAACATCGGAATAGAAAACAGCGGGAGCATTTAGATCCTTCAACAAAGATTTAGCCCAATTAAGACCAACTTATTTTTAAATGAGCGAAATTTTGCGTGAACTGTAGTTTAAATTTCAAGCCCTTGTGTGCATCTTCACCCAAGTTTTGTGAAGAACAATAAGAATTTAGGATGAAAGTGGATTACTTCTAACTGGATTAAAGGAAGGCCTGTCAGGGGTCATTACAGGGTTAACAGGTCGTCAGACCTGATATGGGAACGCCTACGACTGCTGCACGCGCGCTACAAGCAAGCTTAAGCTAAATTTTGAGCCATTTGAAAATGTGGGGAAGTTACGAAAAAAGATGTTACCGCCACTGCGAAGTTCCCAGAAATGTTGCGGTCGAGCGAATGTTCAACGGAAATTCGGAAACATTCTTACGATCTGTCGGCTAGAGAAAGTAAACTGTGCAGGTGGTACGATATGTAGTTCAATAAATCAGTGTATTAGGTATGCTTAACTTACAAATGGACAATGAGTACGTTAGCGAGTTATTTAATCTTCAGCTTAGCGTCTCTCGAGAAATTCCACCAGAAGTTGAGTCCCTTGAAATACTTCGTCTGGAACGTCGTGTAGTTTCTTTAGAATTTTGGAGCCAACGAAGAGCCTTCGCATTTTTTCTCTCGATGAGAGCGATATAGAGGCTACGGCTAGCAGACATGCCTGAATTAATCCTCAATTTTCATGCTTTCCCAACCTCGCTCAAGCCGAAGAAGAAGAGGACCACGAAGTGAAGTGACTCTAAATCTATCTTGCAAGACTGCGCTCGACATAGGACGTTAGGATGAAGTTTATGGCAGAGAAGATCAATTTAATAGTTGAGAGACTCGTTGTATGAAATTCTGCCAATGCTTCAGTGCCTTGCACGAGTCGCAAAAATCAAAAAAATTGTACATTGACTGAAGAGCCAGCTTATACCGTACTTAATTAGCGTGCACGTGTACATTTAGTCTCTATATGTAACCGTAATTTCGAAGTGCACCTACTTCCGACATGCTGCTCAGACACTTCATCAGATGATATTATACAGACCTCTTATTCGAGAATTATGGGGAAGCTTTCGAACGTGATGCTTATAATTCATGTTATACGTGTGTAATTATCATTTTTATCACGCATTGAAATGGGAATACCCTCGTTTCGAAGGTATTTAGTATTATATAATAAAAAATTTCATGATACCAGATGCAATTACCTAAGTAGGTATAAAATTATTTAAAAAGCTAGAATTCATATGAAGATCCAACTGAGAATCCCACAGTACAAATGAAAATAAATAGTACGCGATGCAATATAATATTTACATGTGAACATGAGCTTATCGTTCCTCAAAACCGTTCCCAAGATAATTTTCGATCAGTGTGGTCAGTTGTGAGATAGTCGATCGATCGATCGATCACTATTCTCGTCACTTCTTGAAATTTCATTTCAGAGTCATTAGTAAATGGATTTCTTCTCGTACTATAAAATTTTACAAAAAATTTGACGAAAATCAATTCATTCAGCCTAAAAATGTCGCTCGCTTCACCCCGTCGGACACCACAAAACGCAAACATTGCATCAAGTCCGGAAAAAAGTCACAAATAATTTTTATCACTACAATAAATAGCCGTTGAAGAGAACCAATATGTTAAATTGTTCGTTTCATACTTACATAACGTTTAATTTCAAAACCCTTTTAAAATAAGCCAAGCATGATACCGTCTGAGGCAGTGAATTAATAGCTGCCAAATATGCGAGTAAATTTCTACTAAAAAGGTCTCTTGCTGCTGAAATAGAAGAAAATATTTGACTGCCTGAAAATGCTCGTCAAATTGCATATTTCATCTAGAGAATTCATGATTTGCACTATTTTTTACTACAACCAATATCATAAACTAACGTAATTGGAGGATCTTTTCAAAGAATATACATAGGTTAAATCTATACCACAGCAATGACTGAGAGAACAGGAAATGCAAAGTCATGTCCTACCATGCCTTTGTATAATTTTTTAACGATGTTTTCCTGAATTTAGCGGATGATCTAAGCATGTAAAGTAAGAGCGAGAGGTCAGAGCTCGCTACCAGTGTTGGTTGTAAGACTTCAACAGCTTTTGGCAGTCCTGTCTGTGTTCTCCACGATACTTTATTTTCCCTTCCGTATAGACAGTGGGTTGCAAAATAGATTCCATTGTGTTTTCTACCCATTCTTCTATAATTTAACAAATAAACTGACCTTTATACAACAGAATTTTAGAGTGTATGCAATGATTACAAGTATATATGCAACTAAATTCATACTCATGTGCAAAGTATAAACAGATGAATAAAGCGACATTATATTCTGAATATATTCTCATTTTATTCAACTATTATTGCCCTCTTATCTATAATAAAGTCGTGGAAACTTACAAGAATAAGCTGTTAAAGACCTAAGATCGGTTCAATAACGCGGAATTTTTTGCCACGAACTTGTTGACCTTTTGACGGGGGCCAAAATCTAATCGCTCTCGCGATGAAAGGCAGCAAGCGATGACACGCGAAAATGATCACTAAAAATGGAGCGCAGACTTACGCGTTGGAGGGAGATGGAAAAGAGGTGAGAGCACAGCTTCGCAGGAGACACTCTCTGCAATGAAGTCGCCTCGTCAAAAAGGGCGTTGCAGTCGGTGGTCTCGACTATGAGCAATCTGCTCTCGAAATT